>JAECUM010036946.1:0-18589 GCA_016617855.1 Megalonaias nervosa
TTTTTTTTTTTTTTTTTTTTATTTATTTTTTTTCTTCCCTTGTTTAAGATGTCAGTTGCTATCCATGCAGGTGGGGTTGTTCAGTTGGTAGTTGCTTGTTAGTGTGGAAATATTAGGTGTAATCCATGTAGGTGGGGTTGTTAGGCTAGTAGTTATTTGTTAGTGTGGGATTATTTATGTTTTGCAGTTATTTGTTAGTGATGCTGAGTGAGTAGCCAGGTGGGTTAGAAGACTTGGTTGGGTTGTTAATTTGCAATGTTGGGGGAATGAAGTATGCGCATGCGTGTTAGGTGATACAAAATGTAGTTACAAATTTTATATATAAAAAAAAAAAAATAAATAAATAAAATTTTTTTTTTTTTTTTTTTTTTTCTCAGGTGGGGTTGTTCAGTTGGTAGTTGTTGCTAGTATGGAGTCATTAAGTACTAACCATGCTGGCGGGGTTGTTAGGTTTGCATTTATTTGTTAGTGATGTAGGTGGTAGGCGGAGAGATGTAATGGTAAATGCTAGGTGGGCAAGATTGTGTCGGTGTTAATTATGTTATTATGTTTTCGTGGTGAGTTTTAGATTTTATTTCTAAGGTTATTGTGTGTGCGGGTTTTAATTATGTTATTGTGTTTTCGTGGTGAGTTTTAGATTTTATTCCTAAGGTTATTGTGGGTGTAAGTTTTTAGATGTGATGTAGTATATTTATGTCTCTTAAGTAGTAGATTATGTTGTTGTAGGTCAGCATTAGGTTCTTATTTTTAGTTGTATCCAGCATATCAGGGTATGTCTCGGGGGATCCAATGCGACGTTGGTACTCCTGGAATGTCGTCCTCTGTAGGTGGTACTTGCCGCAGTCGTTGAATATATGCTGAAGGGATTGTGCAATGCAGGCAGTTTCTATGGGTTGAGGTGTTTGTTCCACCTTCGGTCAGAATGAGTGTTTTCCCCGTTCTGATACAGTTGAGGGCTCGCAGTTCCTCATTGTTAAATGTTTTGGGAAGCATGATGTGTCTGTTGATTTCCCTTTGTATCTTGTATAGCATCCTACCCTTCATGGTTAGATCCCATTGTGTTTGCCATTTGGTATTTATCTGTTGTCTAGCTTGACTGTAGAGTTCCTGCATGCTGTATGGGATGTCCTGAATTTCCAGCAGCTGTAGACTGTGCTTGGCTGTCAGGTCGGCCAGGTCATTTCCTGCGAGATTGATGTGTGAGGGGACCCAGAGAAATTCTACTTGATACTGGTTCCTTCCCAGCTGACGTAGTGTGCACATAGTTTCTTCTAGCATGTTGCTCCGACTCCGTGATGTTCCTGTTTCCAATGTTGTAAGTACACTAAGCGAGTCGGTGAGGATGAGGTATTTCTTTGATGGTTGCTGTTTTATCCATTGCAGGGCATGTTGGATGGCCCAGAATTCTGCGGTATAGATGGAGCATCTGTCTGGGAGCCGGGCTTCTATTTTATGCTGGTGTGATGGTACCATGATAGCAGATGCCATCCTATTAAGTGTTGTTGACTTTGATCCGTCGGTGTAGATCTTGATGTATTGTGCGTAGTGTTGTTCGAGGATTTGGTTGATTTTGGCGAGTAGCTTCCATGGGTTGTGATGTTTGTTTTCGAGGGATAGTATGGTGAGGTTAACTGTGGGTTTGCTGTTTTCCCAAGGGACTTGATTGATTATCTTTCATTGTTCTGCTTATAGCACAGGCAGTTGGAGTTCCTTTTGCAACTTGTGTATCTTTTCACAGGCTGGTGGTTTGGGTACGAGTTTTGTAGAAAATATCTTGTTGCAGTTGTGGAAGGCTGTTCTAGATGGGTTGTTTTCCGGCAGCGTGGAGGTTCGGATTGCGTATCGGACGATAAGCTCTTCTCTCCGAAGTTGAAGAGGTAAGTCCCCTGTTATGACCTGTAGTTCTTCTTTGGACGTGTTTGGGAGGAGTCCGGTGTAGAGTCGTAGTGCTTTGTATTGGATGCTGTCTAGTTGTTGGAGTAGTGTTTTGCTCGCAGAGTCGTAAATTTGGCACCCGTAATTGAGTTTTGATCGGATTAGGGTTTTGTAGAGCATCGTCATAGTATGCTGGTTGGCTCCCCATTTTGTTCCCCGGAGGTGTTTAAGCATATTTATATCCTGTTTGCAGTTGTGAATTAGTGTGGTGATGTGTTGTTTCCATGTAAGGTGGTTGTCTACTGTCATGCCGAGGAAGTTGGTTTGATGTACAAAAGCAATTGGTTGTCCTTGTAGATGTAAGATGGGAGGTATTGGGCAGCGTCATCTCAGGGGAGAGAATAGTAATGCAACGGTTTTATCCGAGGAGATTTTAAAGCCCCAGTTGGTGGCCCACTTTGAGATGGAATCAAGATTCTTTTGTATATTGTTGATGAAAGTTTGGTTGTTGGGGTTTCCCGCTTTCCAGATGCCGCTGTCATCCGCAAATTGGGAGATTGCCACTGAGTTGTCTACGTAGGTTGAGAGATTGTTCACCAGGATGTTGAAGAGGGTTGGGCTTATAACGCTCCCCTGTGGAGTCCCATTTTCGAGTAAATGGGTGTCAGAGGTATGTCCATTGATTTTGACCTTAATTTGGCGGCCTGTGAGGAAGTTGGCGATCCATCGGTGCATTTTCCCGTTGATGCCCAGTTGGTTAAGTTTAGATACAAGTCCCTTGGTCCATACTAAGTCGAATGCCTTCTCAAGGTCGAGAAATACAGCTACCAGACGCCTGTCAGTTTTTTTCCTAGAGTTAAAGGCGAGTTTAATGTCTGCCTCCAATCTAATGAGTTGGTCCAAAGTTGATCGTCTGTTCCTGAATCCGCTTTGGTTCTCGTTGAGAAGGTTGTTCACGTCAAGGTGGTGTTTTATTCTATTCGTGATCATGGTCTTCATTATTTTGCACAAGGAGTTGGTTAATGAAATTGGTCGGTAGGAGTTGATGTGTTTAGGGTCTTTTCGGGGTTTTGGTATTGGCACGACTATAGCTTGTTTCCATGAGGTTGGTAGGTTTCCGGTGTCCCATATACTATTGAGTAAGTGCAGTGTGATATGTTGCATGTTGGGTGGTAGGTGCTTGTAAATTCCGTATCCTAGGTTGTCTTCTCCAGGTGCTGTGGGTTGTTTGTTACGCAGTGTTTTTTCCCATTCGAAGATGGTGAAGGTGTTGTTTAGGGATGTGTTGTTGGCTTGTTCATCAGTGTGTAGGTCTCCAGATAGATGTGGGTATGTATTTTCCATGAGTTGTCTTCGTTGCATAAAGTCGGTGTTGTGATTTTGATTGCTACTGTTTTGGGCAAAATGTTTGGCCAGTTGGTTCGCTCTTTCTTGGTTTGTTTGGGTTCCTGTGATTTTAGGTGTTTGTGCAATTTTGTGTCCTTGGATGGCCCTAATTTTTGCCCATATTTCTGAGGTTTTGGTCCTGTTGGTGAGAGTGGAGCAGTATGCCCTCCACGATTCCTTTTTGGCAGTTAGTAGGGTCTCCTTTACCGTAGTTTCACATTCCTTGTAAGTTTTGAGGTCTGAGGGTAATTTGGTTCTTAGGTATTTGTTTAGTGCTCTTTTTTTCTGTCATGTTACTTCTGCGCATTGTTCATTCCACCAGTAGATTTGTCGTTTGTTTGTTGCTGCATATGTTTGTGGGGATGTTTTTGGTATGGTTTCATGCGCTGCTGTATTGATGGCTTCTGTCAGGTTATGAAAGTATTCTTCTGTTTCGTCGCTATAAAGGTTTCGATTTGTATGTGGCGTAGGATGGAGTTGAATTGTGACCAATCGGCTTTGGCCATGTTCCATGTTGGTGATTTCTGTTGATGTTCTCTTGTGTGCTGTATGTGTATAGTTGTTAGGAGTGGGAAGTGGTCACTTCCCAAGGTGCTTTGTTGTAAGACTTCCCAGTGCGCTGTCTGTGAAATATCTTGTGATGCTAGTGTTAGATCTATTGCTGTAAGCTTGCCTGTATTTATATCCAACTGAGTGTGTGTCCCTGTGTTTAGTATTTGTGGTTGTCCATTTGCGGCTAGTTTGAGAATTTGTTTGCCCCTGGTGTTAGTTCTGTCCCCACCCCAGAATTCGTTGTGGGTATTGAAGTCACCGCAGATTATGATGTTCTTGCTGTTAGGAGGTATAAGTTGCCTGAGTGTTGGGGTTGGGTCAGTATGGTGGGTAGGGGGGTCATAGATTTTGTAGATTTGTAGCTGTTTGTTTCCTAGTTTGATTTGGATTCCTTGTATTTCTATGTGTTGGTTTTCCGTGTGGGCTTTAACATTGAGTTCTGTGGCTTCTGGTATTGAGTTGTGAATGTAGGTCGCAAGTCTGCCTCCTCCATTCCCCAGTGGTCATGTTTTGTGGAAGCAGAGGTCGTAATCTTTGAGTGCAGGTGGTTTGGTGTGATCTTGTGTAAATCTTGTTTCTTGTAGGCATATTATGCCAGGTTTGTTGTTTTCCTCCCCTAATGATGCTACTAGTTTGGCGTGGTTAGTTTTAAGGCTCCAGCAGTTCCATTGGAATAAGGTGATGGTCGATTTCCGGTTTGGAATTTGCTTGTGGTTTTGTTTAGATCTGTTAATATTAGAATTTGTGCTTGTGGTGTTGTCCGTTGGTCATTGTTTTTGGCGTGGTGTTTTGTTGCTTGGGTGGGCCATGCGTTCCTGGATTCGGATCCTGGTTTTATTAATGTGTTTGATTTCCTTAAAAGTTCTCATTTGTTTTTTCGAGTGGCATTGTATGACGATGTAATTGTCGGTATGTTCCATTTTTATTCGGAATGTTTCCTTGTGGTATTTTGATAGCGTGTTGGTGAGGGTCTTAAGATTAATGTTTCTAGTTGTATTATCATCAGGGCAGGTGAGATATAGCGTCTTATAGGTGGGGTGGCCTCTATATGTTTTGTTCTGCGGGTTGGCAGGTGTTGATGGTGCAGCTACCTGGCTGGTAGGTATGTCCTGGTTTATGCTACTGTTGTTGTCATGGTTGCTGTTGGTGGGAATGCCTTCAGAGCTAGTAAGTTGTTTTCTCCTCTTTTGCATCGATATTGTTTTATTGTTGATATTAGAGTTTTCCCTTTCCCTCTTGTTGGTTGTTTGTCTTGGTCATTGGGGTGATGTAGTTGGTGTAATTGGATTGATCTCTGCTTTATTGGTTGTTAATTTTAATGATTGTGGTGGGAGAGTTTCAGATATTTTAGTTTTTTTGGTTTTAGGTGGTTCTTTGAGCGGTTGTTTCCCTTTGGGGTAGAGGGGCAGGTCTTCGTAATCATGGTTGTAGAGGAGGCTGGTATTTATAAGATCCAATAGTGTTGGTTGTCTATTATGCCAATCCTTGTCATTTTGGTGGTCTGTGGTGCCTGTATGTGTTGGTCTTCTCTTTGTTAGTTGTGTTCCTGATGGGCCCGGTGCGGGGTTGTCAAGAGGTGGGGTTTTCCTTTTTTTGGTGTTTTTGTTATTGTCCACATTATATGGGTTTAAGCTGTGTAATTTGGACATATATGGTTTTGTAGTTGTTCTGTTGAGAGTAGAAATTTTTTGGGTAGGTTTGACTGATGTTGACGTTGTTGTTACGCCTTGTTTCGGGAAGGTAGATGAGATTTCCGGGTTGTTTTGCCATCTCTTATTTCCTGTGCAATCACCAGTGTTGTTGGTTGTTCGTTTCCTCTGTATGATGGTGTTGGTTGGTGTTGTTTTCTGTATAGTTGTTAGTGTTGTTGTTGATGTTGTCATCGAATTTTGGTTTGGCCCTTGGTTTTTGGAGGTAGAAATTGTGTTGTGTTGTAGACATTTCCTGGATCTTAGTGGAGTTACTGAGTAACGCTCTATACATTGCTGTGTATTACCCCTCTCTTTTACTTTTGTTGTTGTTGTTGGTATTGTTGCCAGGGTTTGTAACATTGTTGGCGGTTGTGTTGTTGTTTCGTCTATTGTGGCTTGTGATCTAAATGTAGTTATTGTTGTTGTTCCGGTCAGAGTCCTGCCTGAGTGTATTGCCTGTGGTGTTTCCTTGAGGGCAGGTACTTGTACATGTATGGGTTCCTGTGGTACCGTTTCCGTGAGCGCATGCACTTGTATGTGTATTGGTTTCCGTGGTTCCGGTTTTTCAATGTGGGTTATCGCTTGTTCAATGGTGGTATCAGGTGTAGTTGTTTTGTCTATTGTGTCTTGTGTTTTAGATGGAGTTATTGTTGTTGTTCTGATCATAGTCCTGCCTGAGTGTATTGCATTTGGTGTTTCCGTGAGCGCATGCACTTGTACGTGTATTGGTTTCCGTGGTTCTGGTTTTTCAATGAGGGTTAACGCTTGTTTGATGGTAATGGGTGTTTTGAGCAGAGTGGTGTTTTGCCTCTTGTATTTGTCAGCATTTGGCGTCAGTATTGTTTTGGTGATTTGTCTTGTCGTTGGCGTGGATTGGAACGTCCCTATTTTGATGGTTGTTGGTCTTTCTGGGGTCGTGGTGGTGATGATGGTGTGTTGTCGTGGTGTCCCTGTGTTGGTTGATGATCTCCTCATCTTGTTGTGGAGTTTATTTAATTTGATGGCATCTTGTCTTTTCCTTTGTAGGAGTTTCACTTTGTTGATGGGTTTTCGCTCCATATTGGTGTGATGGTATGAGCTAGAATTTGTTTATCTTACCTGTATATAAGTTTGTTTATCTTACCTGTATATTGTGTATTTATTAATAGCGGTGATAATAATAATAATAATAATAATAATAATAATAATAATAATAATAATGGTTATATGAGTATTGCTTTAAGGGTAATTTGTAAATATTGCTTTAAAGGTAATTTGTAAAATTATATTTTAATTGTGACAAGTGTTATTTTAGGTTTTGGTGTTGGTGTGTTTTGGGCCTATGCTAGGAATACACTAGTAAATATGGTGGTAATGATGATAATAATAATAATAATAATGATAATAATTGTGATATTATATGTAGTGCGTAAAGGTTAAGTTAGATATTTAGTTTAAGTATTAGTTTACTAAATTAGATAATAATAATTATAATAATGATAATAATAATTATGATATTATGTGTAGTGCGTAAAGGTTAATTTAAGTATTTAGTTTAAATATTTAGTTTACTAAACTTAGTATTGGAATTATGTTGTAAGTTTTACTCTATTATATGTTGGTGATAGTAATAATAATGATAATATTTATGATGCTATTAATATGTTGATGATGTTGCTGGTTTATTAGTGAAAGTTATAATAATGATAACAATAATGATAATAATTATGTGTGTGATGTGTTAAGGTTATGGTAACAATAATAATAATAATAATGATAATAATTATATGTGTGATGCATTAAGTTATAATAATAATTTAAAAGTAATAATAATAATAATAACTTCAGTATTGGAATTATGTTGTAAGTTTTACTATATTATATGTTGGTGATAGTAATAATAGTGATAATATTAATGATGCTATTAATATGTTGGTGATCTTGTTGGTTTATTAGTGAAGGTTATAATAATAATAATAACAATAATGATAATAATTATGTGTGTGATGCGTTAAGGTTATCTTATAATAATAATAACAATAATGATAATATTTATGTGAGTGATGCGTTAAGGTTTATCTTTTAGTATAAGTTTATTAAATTTGGTTTGATGGTAGGACGAAATTGTCACAAGTTAAGACAGTGTTGATGATAATAGTAAGTAATATTATATAATTATGTTTTGATTATGATAAGGTTTATTTTAATTGTAGTGTTGATGTGTCTTTTAGCCTAAAGTGAATTTATTAATAGCAGTGATAATAATAATAATCATAATAATAATAATAATAAGTGCATATATTAATAGCAGTGATAATAATAATAATGATAATAATAATAATAATAATAATAATAATGGTTATATGAGTATTGCTTTAAGGGTAATTTGTAAATATTGTGTTAAAGGTAATTTTAAAATTATATTTAATTGTGACAAGTGTTATTTTAGGTTTTGGTGTTGGTGTGTTTTGGGCCTATGCTAGGAATACAATAGTAAATATGGTGGTAATGATGATAATAATAATAATAATAATAATAATAATAATAATAATAATGATAATAATTGTGATATTATGTGTAGTGCATATAGTAATAATAATGATAATATTTATGATGCTATTAATATGTTGGTGATCTTGTTGGTTTATTAGTGAAAGTTATAATAATAATAACAGTGATAATAATAATTATGTGTGTGATGCGTTAAATTTATGTTAACAATAATAATAATAATAATGATAATAATTATGTGTGTGATGCGTTAAATTATAATAATAATTATAATAATAAAATAATAACAATTATGATATTATGTGTAGTGCATAAAGGTTATTTTAAGTATTAAGTGTAATTATTAGTTTACTAAGTTAAGTATTGGAATTATGTTGTAAGTTTTACTCTATTATATGTTGGTGATAGTAATAATAGTGATAATATTTATGATGCTATTAATATTTTGGTGATAATGATAATAATTATGTTTGTGATGCATTAAGGTTATCTTAACAATAATAATAACAATAATGATAATAATTATATGAGTGATGCGTTAAGGTTAACTTTTAGTATAAATTTATTAAATTTGATTGGTGGTTGTGTTCCGAGTTTTTACTCTGTTATCTATAGTTGTGTGTATTTGTAAGTGGGTATGTGATGAAGAATTATACTGTTAATAATAAAGTTGATAATAAGAGGGAATTTTGTTTGTATTAATGGGTATTATGTAATTATATTTGATTGTGATAAATTCTATTATGTTTCTAGTGTTGGTGTGTCTTGAGACTATGCTAGGAATATACTAGTGAATTTGGCAGGGGTAATGGCTAGGAATACACTAATAAGTAGTTGGTAATGATGATGGTAATAATGATAATAATAATGATTATGATAAGGTTAAGTTTTAGTAGTAATATTATGTGTAGTGTGTGAAGGTTAATTTAATTATTAGTTTATTAAATTTGGTATTAAAGTTATGTTCAGAGTTTTACTCTATTATATATTGGGAATATTAATAATAGTAGTAATATTTATGCTGGAATAATCACGTTGATGACCTTGGTGGTTGTGTGTATTCGTGATGTGAGTAAGTGATGAAGATTATAACGGTAGTAATAAGTTGTTGATGGGAAAATGTTTTAGTTTTAGTATTGGGAGTTAACTGTATCGATAAGAGTAATTAGGGTAATATAAATAGTTGGATATTGTATTATTTAATTTTAAGTAGCGTTGTGTTGTGTTGTGTTATTATTCGGTGAGATGATGTACTCTCTTGTTACAAGTTTGTATGCTGTTATGAGTAGGGTCTCGTTTGTTAAGTGTGTTCTGATTGGTTGAATTGGCGTGCTGTGCGAAGTTGTGTTATTGTTAGGAGTGTTTTACTATTATGTGGTTTGTTGAGCTCTATTTGTGAAAATGAAGTTAGGCTTGGCGTGAATTACAAATCCTTAACGTTTGTGTTTTGTGTCAATGGTTGTAGCGTAGCATTTTTATTGTTGTAGCGTGGTGTTTGTATTGTTGAATATTAGATTGTGTGGGTGGGGGGGCAAGGAGGGTGGGTGGGTGAGCAGGCTGAAAGGTATAGGTTAGATTTCCTAGAAAATTGTTACTTTTATCATTAAGTTTGGGAATTTAGAGTGAGTAAAGGTTAGTATATATAAATGTACTTTTATTTACAGTGGTAGTACGTACACAGTCAGTTTATTGTCCCGTATTTGTTTGTTGTGGTCAGTGGTCAGTCCAAGTTCCTTTGTTCTCGCAGCTAGGTGGACTCCCTGCTGCAGCTGCAGGCTGTTATCTTGAAAGCTGATCATCAAATTCAGCTAGAAATCACTTTTCAGTTCGTTATTTAGACTGCTATGCACAAATATCCTCCTGTCGCTCTGTTTGTCCTGTTTTGAAGCGAATTTGTATGGAATTCTGTAACTTTAACTGTATTTTCTCTGTATTATCTCTGAATCGGCTCAAGGCACGTGTGTTCGCTACAGCTGCTGAGACTGAATGGGTAGTAAGACTGACTGACTGACTGAAGGATTATAGTCGCATATGCACTCTGTGCTTCGCAACTGGTTATAGCCCTAGGCTGGGCCCTCGGAGTTGTGGGTATGGTGCCACCACTGGCTCTCAGAGCCCTAGTGTGGGCCCTTCGAGGTGTGAGTATTGTGCCCTCACGTCCTCCTGGGGGATATGAGTATGGTGCCATCATAGCCCCCTAGTTTGTTTTCAGATCGTATACCCAGCAGCAAGCAGACACGTCCGTAACGAGGCAAAGGCGGAAAGAGACCCGGAAGGGAGGCAGCGCCGGAACGGCATGAAAGCCCAAGGGGACAGCCACCTAAGGCACACCCAAAACCTATGATCAGGAGCCCCCGTCCAACTGCGGGACCGGTTTTAGTGTCAAATGTGGTCCAGTTGTGCTAGTGGACTGTCCTATGCCAGTATTGTGTGAGTCACCTGTGCAATTTATCAAGCTTTGTTGGGTTGTGAATTTGGTGTGTTGGATATAGATGGAATTTGAATTTTGTGTACTTAGTGTACATGTCCGTTTTCTGAAATTCTCTACCAATCTGGATGGAGGTGTGTCTTCCTAATAATTATCCATAATTGGAGATTTATTATACTTTCTTATACTTTCTTTTTATGGGCGGGGGATCGAAAAGATCAAGGTTGTTTTTTTGTCGGGTCTTCCTGAGCCAAAGTGAAGACCCTTGGTTGTCCATGTCGAGCTGTACACTGCAATACCTCCTTCTTGTGAGGATTAATTGCTGCTTGATATGGTTTTGCTGTGCTTGTCCGGTAGGGTTTTGTGGAGCAGCAGGTGAGGCTTCCTGGACTGCTCCTTGCCTTTGAGTTCATCCGTACCAGGGTATGCTATGCTTGTCTGGTGGGGATGGGGGTTTGTGTGGCAGCAGGTAGACCTCCCTGGACTGCCACTTGCCTTTGTTATTGTACGTACGCTTGTCTGGAAAATATAGTGCTTGTCCGATAGTGTCCGATCGCTTGTCCGAGGAACGCTACACTTTTGCGGTCATGTACGTAAGCTTGTGCAGGGAATGCTATGCTTGTCCGGTGGTGTCCGCACGCTTGTGCGGAGTATGTTATGCTTGTCCGGGGGTGGCAGAAGGTAGGGTCCCCTGGACCGCAACTTGCCTTTATTAGTGCACTTACGCTTGTCCAGAGTATGGCATGTTTGTTCGGCTGTGTCCGTATGATTGTCTGGGGTATGCTATGCTTGTCCAGAGGTGTACGCAAGCTTGTCCGGGGCATGTTATGCTTGTCCGGTGGGGGTGGTTGGGGGTTTGTGGGGCAGCAGGCAGTGCGGCCTGGACTGCCCCTTGCTTTGATGTTTGTCTGGCAATTTGTGTTATTTACATCTTTTCGAATTGACAAGTTATTGATCTTTTCAATTGGCAAATTGATGATGAGTGGCAATGTGCGTCTTCTGAAGTGGCTAATTGCAATTGCGTGGCAATGCACATCTTTTTCCTTTGCACATTTTGCTGTTTTGTCTATTGGTTGACAGTTGCTTCCCGTGGTGTATAGTTTGTGTTTTCTTTGTTTTCCTTTTTGTTGTGTGTTGTTTGTATTCTTTTCTTCTTGAATTGTTTCTTCCTTAGTTTTGTTGTCGTATATTGCTTCTTTATTTTCCATCTTGGGTTGGCTCCTTCTTTATTTTTGATTTTCTGTCTTGCTTGTCCGGATGAAGATGGGTGTTGTCGCTGCCTGGGCGCTTGTCCGGTGGGGGTGGGTTTATGGGGCAGCTGGTAAGGCTACCTGGCATACCCCTTACCTTGATGTTTGTCCGGATTGCGTCGCTTGTCCGTGAGGGTGGGGGTTTGTGGGGCAGCAGGTAGAGCTTCCTGGACCACCTCTTGCATTGAAGCTTGTCCGATTCGAGGTGTTAGGGGGAGTGTTAGTTATACATTTGTATTGAAATAGAGAGAAAATTAATACAGGTTTTTTTTTTTTGTTTCTTTTTTTCCATAAATAATAATTGTAATCACATGCTCTTAGTTGGGTTAGTGTATTGCACGCTGTTTATTTATTTATTTATTTTTTTTTTAAATAATAATAATTGTAATCACATGCTGTTAGTTGGGTTGTAATGACATGCAATAATTGTGTTCACATGTTGTTAGTTGGGTCTGTTCGTTCCATGCTGTATGGTCGTGTTTAAGGTTTGTGAAAGGGTTGTTGACTGAATGTCTGTGTGCAGCCACTTGTCCGTGGGAAAGGGGTAGGTGTGGGAGATAAGTTGGTAGGATGAGGTGTGGGAGATAAGTTGGTAGTAGGGGATGTTAGTTATATATTTGCTTTGGGAAAGTTATATTATTAAAAAAAAAAAAAAAAAGGACAAGAAAGATAAAGAAGATAAAATCTATTGTTATTGTTATAAAACGGTTGATGATACTACCTACCTTTAGTAGCAAGGGCAAAAAGAAGAAAGAAGGAAAGATTTATTTTTATTGTTAAAGTGAAGGGAGATAAAAATTTATTTTTATTGTTATAAAATGGTTGATGAAACTACCTACCTTTAATAGAAAAGACAAGAAGAAAAAAGAAAGAATAATTATTTTTATTGTTATAAAATTGGTGATGATACTATCTACCTAACCTTGACAATTATGTTTCTATTTTACGGTATTATGAGTTTAGTTCCTTGTTGGTTTTGGTTTTTTTTGTGGTTGTTTGTTTTTTGTTGTCGGTCCGCTTGTCTGCTGTTGTCCAGTTGTTAGTTGTTGGCTAAGTCTATATGTCTTTGCGCAGTTGTCGGTTGTCGATTGAGTCTATATGTCTTGGAACTTGTTGATTGTCTTGAGGAATCGGATGATGTTGTTGTATGTAATTTCCAAGTTCTTGTTTCTTGTTGGGTCCATAATGTCCGGGTATATGTCCGGTGAGCCGATGCGTTGTTGGTATTCCTTGAATTGATTCCTTGGGGCTTGGTATTCACTGCAGCTGTTGAAGATGTGGTCCACTGTTTGAATTTCTGTGCAATGTGGGCAGTTTAGGTTGTTGTTTTGGGCCCGCAGTAGTGTTTTACCTGTTTTGAGTCTGTTGATTACTCTTAGTTCGTCTGGTTGTAGCATTTTTGGTGTCTTGATGGTTCTGGTTGTGAGTTTCTGTATTTGGTGAAGTTGTCTGCCCTTGGTTGAGTTGTCCCATTGACATTGCCATTTTTCGTTGGTTCGTTGTCAGACTTCGCTATATAGTTCTTGCACTCTGTAGGGTATGTGTTGAATTCCGCTGAGTTGGATACTTTGCTTGGCTGCGAGGTCTGCTTTATCGTTTCCTGTTAGGTTGATGTGGGAGGGCACCCACAGAAATTCAATCTTGAACTGGTTCAATTCCAGTTGTCGTAGGGTGTGTAGTGTTTCCTCTAGCATGTTGCTCCAGCTCCTTGATGATCCTGTTTGTATTGATTGTAGAACACTTAGCGAGTCGGTGATGATGACATGTTGTTTGTTGTTGGTTTGGCTTTTTATCCAGTTCAATGCTTGTCTTATGGCCCAAAATTCCGCACTGTATATGGAGCATCCGTCTGGAAGCCTGGCTTCTATAGTCTGGTTGAGCTCGGGTACCACTACTGCTGCTGCCGTTCTGTTTAATTCTTGAGATTTTGATCCATCTGTGTAGATTTTGGTGTAAGAGCCATATTGGTTTTCCAGAAGTTGGTTAATTGAGGTCAGAAGTTTCCAGGGGTTGTGTTGTTTTTTGTCCAGTGTTTTGATAACGAGGTTGACTGAGGGTTCATTGTTTCTCCATGGAGTGGGGTCAGAAAATTGACGTTGTTCAGCTTGGATTCCAGTTAGGCGCATTTCTTCCTTTAGTATGTGGGCTTTCTTGCAGGCTGGAGGGTTTGGTACAAGTTTCACTCTGAAGGTAATGTTACAGTTCTTGAATGCTGTTCTGGTTGGGTTGTTCTCTGGTTGAATGGAGTTTCTGATGGCATATCGCAGGATCTGTTCTTCTTTTCTGATGTGTAGAGGGAGGCCGCCCATTAGTATTTGGAGTTTGTTGATCGATGTATTTGGTAGTTGTCCCGTGCATAGTTTGAGCTCTTTGTATTGTATGCTATCTAGTTTTTTTAGGAGGGTCTTGTTTGCAGAATCATATATTTGACATCCGTAATCTAATTTTGATCTGATGAGAGCCTTGTATAACATGAGCATTGTTTGTTGATCTGCCCCCCAAGTTGTCCCTTTTAGATGTCGTAGTAGGTTGAGGTCTTTCTTGCAGTTGTTGATGAGGTCTGTGATGTGGTTTTTCCATGTGAGATGTTCGTCCAGTATCATGCCCAAGAAGTAGGTGTGTTTGACAAATTTAATTAGCGTTCCTTGTAGGTAGAGTTGTGGGTATTTCGGTGTCCATTTGTTTGGTGGTGTAAAAAGTACGCCAACGGTTTTGTCGCTGGATACTTTGAACCCCCAGTTCTCAGCCCAGTTGGTTATTGAGTCCAAGTTCTTTTGCAGTTTGTCGATGTAGGTTGGGTTGTTGGGGTTGCCCGCTCTCCAGATTCCGCTGTCGTCTGCAAATTGTGATAGGGAGATGTTGTCGTCGATGTAGGAGCTGAGTGAGTTGACCATGATGTTAAAAAGTGTGGGGCTTATCACGCTTCCTTGTGGTGTGCCATTGTCTAGTATGTATGTAGTTGATAGTTTGTCTCCTATTCTAGTTTTGATTCGTCGTCCTGTCAAGAAGTTCGCGATCCATCGGTGCATTCTCCCGTTGATTCCGAATTGGTTCAGTTTGGCGATGAGTCCTTTAGTCCATACTAGGTCGAATGACTTTTCCAGGCCCAAGAAGATTGCTATGAGGTGTCTGTTGGTTTTATTCTTTGCACTGAAGGCCAGTTTAATGTCCGCTTCTAATCTGATAAGTTGGTCGATTGTGGATTTGTTGTTTCGGAAGCCGCTCTGGTTTTCTGTTAGGAGGTTGTGCTTGTCCATGTGATGTTTTATCCTGTTTGTGACCATGGTTTCCATTATCTTGCATATCAAGTTGGTGAGGGATATAGGTCGATACGATGTGGCAAGTTTAGGGTCTTTTCCGGATTTTGGGATCCGGACGACAATTGCCTGTTTCCATTGTGTCGGTATCTTGCCCGTTTTCCATATTTGGTTCAGCATGTGGATTATGATCTGTTGCATGTTGATTGGCAGTTGCTTGTAGATGATGTATCCTAGGTTGTCTTCTCCTGGTGCTGTAGATTTCTTGTACTGTAGAGCTCTTTTTCATTCGTATATTGTGAAGTCGTCGTTTAGTGGGAATTGTTGCTGGTATCTTCTGTACTTTGATCCATGAATAGGTGTGGGTATCTGTCCTCGAGAAGTTTTCTTTGTGCCATGAATCTCTGTGTGTGATTAAGGTTGCTGCTGGTGTGGGCAAAGTGTTGTGCTAGTTTTTCTGCGCGTTCCTGGTCCGTCTGTGTTCCCGATAGTTTTGGTGTTGAAGTAAATGAGGTGGTCCTAATTGCTTTGATTTTTGTCCACACCTCTTTGGTTTTAGTACGGTTGGAGAGTGTGGAGCAGTATTCTCTCCATGATGTTTGTTTGGCCTCTCGGAGAGTAGATTTGACTTTGGCTTCGTGTTGTTTATATATGTCTAAGTCTTTGGAGAGTTTGGTTCGTTTGAATCGATTGAGGGCCTTTTTCTTTTCCTGTATTGCTTCCATGCATTCGTTGGTCCATCAATATAGCTGTCGTTTATTTGTTCTCCCACTTGTTTTCGGCATGGTTTCCTGTGTCGCTGTGTTGATTGCTTCTGTTATATTCTTGTAGTATTTGTTGATATCTGTGTGTTGTAGTTCCCTGATGTCCTTATTGCTGAGTATTGCCTGGAATTGGTTCCAATCTGCTTATTCCATTTTCCACTTACAACCGACACATTTTTTTTTTCAAAACACAACATTTTTTATTCAACAAACAACTAACCACTAACAAGTAACAATAATATCAAACAAATCTTTTTTGACAAGGTTGACAACGTTGTGAAATTATGTGAGATTTCCACTAATGGAAGTCATGAGGTCATTGATGTACACTACGTTTCCTAGCTAAAGACAAGAGATAACCATAATGGTCACAAAACCATCGATCTACGTTTTCATCGTTTCTAGAAGAGTGACGATCAAAATAAGTCACTAAATGTTCTAATGGATATCCAAGGCTGCTTTGGTGAAGAAAATACACACAATATTGTCCACACGCCATGGAATTTGTGCCTTGTAATTTCTGAATCGTGTCGTCTGGGCATTTCTTTTCATAAAGTCAATGATGTCGTCTTCCAAAGGGGATAATCCATACGAATCAAAATATTCCACACAATCCTCTTGAGGGAAGTAGACGGCAACCCAGTGAGTTCCTGGGAGATGACTGTCGTCCGTGTTGATGACATAAGTTTGATGGTCTTGAGGTTTGCGATGAGGTAGTTCATCTTTAGCGCACACGACAGGATTCCATGAAGCAGTGTACAAACTATTGTTCAAAAGGCAAAAAAGTTCCCAGGTATCCATTTTTTGTTGTGTTGTTTTTTTTTTCACAGGTAATGATAAGTCATCAATTCAATTCTGCCTTTTTGTTGAAACGCTCTGTCAAGTAATCGTTTCTTCATTCCGTCTCCGCACTCTGGACTAAGAGAGATTCGATGCGATAGATCTCTAGAGTAGACAATGGTGGGTAGGAATGATCATGCAAGCCTTTATACCACTCATGCAACACTACTTCTTCCGAGATGAGACTCCAAGCGTCATCCAGATACTAGTCCAATTTTTCTTCTTGACTCATCATCATACATTTATCGTGTTGAATTTGACTGGGATGATCGTTTTGACATCCATAACAATCTTCCTTACTCAATTCCGTAATTTTATTCGCCAGGTGTTTGGCAAAACACGACACTAAATGTTCTTCTTGTTCTGGCCATCTGGACTTGACCACTACCTCGTCCTCTTTGTCTTGGTCTTGGGGTTCTGTTTTCACGCCTTCCTCCCATTCCATTTCCAAAGATTCTCTACCATTCATTGAGGGGGATGAAATTCGACCCATTGGGATTCTTGCATCGTCATCATGGTGGGTGGCATGGCAAACAGATCCAGTTCTGACTTGGAACAAGAGCAAGACTCTCGGTGTATCATTTTCTCTGATTTAATAATCAAAACGTCTAAGTCTCGGACAGTTTTTCTTTTGTTAGTCTTTCTAGCTCTAGCGGTGTGAAGTCCCCTGAAGGGGTGTTTTCCTCGTCTTTTTCAGCCTTGTCCTTGATGTGGCATCAGGGAAGCAGGAATATCTGACTCGGCATCGCCCAGAGCATTTATAGGAGTTTCTCGCCGGCACAAAATGTCTTTACCCGTTTGAAGCAAGACATTTTTGCCTGCTCTCAGGAAAGCTTCTTTTGGGTTTTGTTTGTCAATGACGACATTTTGGAGAAATTCTTTGCGTGCGTCAATGCGGCATCTTTCAAGGCGTGCAATCCCCGTGTCACCATCGGTTTCAAAACGGGATCAACCGAACGAAAAGCTGATTTGAGCATATCTCCTAAACCATGTCCTCGTTGTCAAGCGACTCCTCGGTACACAGGATACATGACTGACAAAATGTTAGAGTAATCGTTTTCGAAAATGGAGTTTCACTGTGACTTTCCCTTTGTTGAATGAAATATTTTGTCTCAGATCTCCTTTTATAGTAATGTTGACAGTGTCGAAATACGACTTACGTACAGACAATTAGTGAGGATGTACAAATTCGCGGTGAACGTGATAGGTGTTTCCACCTTCCTCGTCAGCAGCCGTGGCAGAATCTACTTTGAAAGGAATGACAAGCAGTAACGGTACGGAGGTGTGTCCCACCACGTTGTACTCGACCACATCGGAGTACACAAAATTCAAATTCAGTCCTTGGTTAATATCTACAGGGAATCTAAAATATTTCACAAAATCCGAGTTACCGATCACGGCTGGTATTTTGCTTGCAATCTTGATCGACTTAGGGTCTCCACCCAAAATGTCATACAATTCAGGACAAAATGTAATGGACAATACTTTGTCCTCTGAAAATTTCATCATTAGGCGACGAGTTATTTTGTGGTAATCGATCGTGACACTTTTTCTGGTTTTCTCCAAGGCTTTACCAAAGATGTTATTGAACCTGTCAGCAATAGCGTTCACCAAATGTTGACCACTAAAATAATAGCCTGAGGGAATTTTCAACCTATAAGTGGTTCGTTTAGTTTTGGGGTCTTGTGATTTCATAGAGTCAGCTACACTGCTGCGTTCATCCAAGGCTTGTTGCACTTGTTCGTCATGAACTTCTACCGTAAAAGTGTTTTGATTTTCGATGATGTCTTTGATTTGCGTTGGGTGAATCATATCCACTAAAGCCACTTCCCAATGGGCTTCTTGATCCAATTGGATGGCCTGAGGTAATTTGGCCGTGTAACAGCACAAAAATGTTATTGGGAAACACCTCCATGGAACTATCACTGGGTAACATTAAGTAAAATTGGTTATTCATAATTCCAGAGTTCTAGTGTCCGAGGAGTCACTGGAAGTCAGAGGAGTGTCTAAAAGAGGATGGATAGGGTGACTGTTGGATGGGGGACTAACGTTGGAC
>JAECUM010036947.1:0-14436 GCA_016617855.1 Megalonaias nervosa
CCATGAATAATATTCCGGCTTTAGAATTCCGAATAATTTTCAGTAAATGTCTTTGTCCAAGAATTTAATGAACACTAGATAAAGTCTCCAAGGAAAATAAATTATTTTAAATAAAAAAAAAAACTCAATTCAACTGGCAACACAAAATAATACCTTTGAGCCCGAAGGTACGAATTACGACTGACTAAAAAAAACCTAGGAAACATCACTTTAACTGCAACTATAACGCAGAAGGGACCACGTGATAGGGTCATGTGATCACTCTCTTTCGAGAAACGTAGTAACATCATATGTCTATTATCACGTCCGCCATGGATGAATTCGATTCTACCTAACGAATCTTACTATAAGATTCAATAATAAAAAAAAAAAAATTTAAAAAAGTTGTTTACAACAGAGTTGTAACTGGCCCCGAAATCTAGGTCACCAAAAGATACAATGTTTCTTTGAACTGCGTACTTGTCTGGTTTAACCGAACTGAACTGAATTTTCAGGAAAAATGTCAAATTCAGTGAATAAAGTTATCATTACAATAACATGTAATGAAATAAAAATAAAATAAAAAAGAATTTAAAACTAACAAACAAGTAATTAAATTACATATACGTAATAAAAGCAAGTATGTATTACAGAAGCTACCAAAAATTAATTCTGTTTAATGATGTCCAATAATCTTATTATATTAATTGCTATATATATATATATATATATATATATATATATATATATATATATATATATATATATATATATATATATATATACCACCATCTCAACATATATATCAGATATATTTTCTCAAGAACTTTGATCAAATTTATTCACGTGATACTGTCTAAATTACCATACAAATATTTCATTACAAGCATCATACAATTATTATAATTACTGTAATATTATGCATGATGTTTCACACTGTAAATCCCATGGAAACAACCACAAGTCATAATTAACAAATTATATACAATTTTTCTTTCTTTCTTTCTTTCTTTCTTTCTTTCTTTCTTTCTTTCTTTATAAACACTGAATTTAATAGGCAGTACATGTAACTGAAATATATAGATTCTGGCTGCAACTGAAATATTCTTGGTACAGATTGTATTTACATATGAAGGTAAGTCTACCGTTTTGAAATTCTCATTTGGATACCATTTGATGTTCTCATAACAGCTGCTGGTTTCTTCTCAGGGACATGATTTGGCTCTAGCTCAAATTTGTACCTTTAAATAAACATAAAAATGTAACTAGTCTAAAATACTAATGCCAACATTATGGCTGCCTTTTTATTGTGCTGTACCTCTAATTCTATCTCACTCATTTAACACATATGTATATATGTCTACAAACCCCCACAATAAACCACCTTATTTTTGGAAAATGTATTCTTCTAAAATCAATATCTTGTCATTAATTCTATCACAGCATAATGTGCTTACAACTAGGATTGAAATCACCAATGTCCACACAAGATTTTCACATGACAATAAATTTCCTGTTCTTGTCAATTTTTTGACAGTATGAAGTATCAATTAAAAGTTTAAAATTATGAAGGTTCAATAAAAATTTAACTGTTGTACAAGTGACGCATTTCTTATTTGGGTCCTCATACAGATGGATGGATGGATGAATGTACAAATATAAATGGGTAGATAAACAGATAAATATATAGAAAGTACATTGCAGACAATTATAAACTATTTTAGAACAATAAATGTTGTTCTAAAATACTAAGTTATGTTAATTAGATGTTCTATCCCCCTTCATATTTCTATCTTTGGGAGTTAAAAGTGTGTGCTTGTTACATTTTAAAATTCATTTTAATAAATTACAAGGTCCAAAGAAATTGCTGTGGATATACAGAAGACAAACAGATGCAAAGACACTCATATAGACAAACAGACAGAGGGGCAGTTCAATATATAGATGAATATAAAGTTGAATGGCTAGATACTAGATACATGCCATAAATACATACACATAAACATACATATATGCATGCATACATAACTTGACCAACAGATTCATTACACTTTCTATTATCCCATCCCAAATTTTTCTAATAGCCAGTGATTCAGGCACATCATTCAATGTGCTTTAGTACTTTGTGAAACCTTTTTAAATATTTGAATTTTTATCACTGATATAATTTTACAACCAACCGCACCCCACAAAAGTTTCTTATAATGTTTCTGATAATGAGGAATATATTGCTGTATTGATATCATAAAACAACTTGCCATTTCCATACATTATTCATGTTTACTACAAAAGATTTTTGCAATTAGCTCCTTCATTACATGAATCTTGTAGAACTATGTTTGTTAATTGTGTTCATAAAATCATGCACGTATATGGATTATTAACATAAATTTCTATACAAATGCATCTTTATAAACCTTTTGTGACTTATGTTTAAAGTACTTTGTATCAGTATTGTGCAAATGTGAAAATATTTTCATTTAACAAGGTATAATTCATACTCCACTTGTAACAGTGTAGACCCAAATTTACCATCAAATCATGTGCCAGCAGTTCAGGGTCATACAAAGATCTAAGGGTGCAGACCTAAATTTACCATTAAATCATGTAGCAGTTTAAGGGGAGTTTGGAACCACCTTGTCTATTTGTTACATCACAGAACACCAACATTTCTTAGGCCAGTTTGGGAACAGGTGCCTTCATGTAGCTCAATAGCACTCACCTATTCAACAAAACCTGCTAGGGTCTAGTATTAATGATAGTCGTCAAAAGCTCACAGGGCATAGTATCCACACAAAGAAAAGGCTGCTTTGGGATTGGTAGTAATGTTCAAAAGCTTTCAATGTCTGGTGTTATTGTTAGTTATGAAGCCACCTGCAGCTGCTCCAAGCCATTGAGTCAATGGGGCAAGCTTCCCTGGTCCAGTATAGTAAAACACTGCGGTACAACTGCAGCATTGCAAAGTGCTCCCCTATTAGACCTTTAGGATCACAGTTGAATATACCACAGTGTCATCCCCAACTAGGAACAACTAGGTATGCGTGGATACCATTGGGTTAAGCAATGCCATGCAGCCAGAGCTGCTTGAACATGTAATGCACGGTGCATGCAGCCCATTACATAAACTATGAAATTCAGCTCCTTACCAGCTGTAAGTGCAGTGGAGGAACGCTAGCCACCCACTGGTCAAGGATCCTCCTTGGAGAGGGGCATTAGTCACCAGGCTTCGATGGATAGAAAGGCAGGTCAGAATTTCAGAAGTTATGCAGGAGCTTCAAAGTCTTCCTGCTCACGGGGAACACAAAATGGATGAAGTAAAAGCTCTGGCAGGAGAATATTGTAATCATCAGGTCACAAGTCCATAGCCTAAACACAGAGATGGTGGTGGCCATAGCTATCCCTATTTGGAGCCCACACTTGGAACGGGTGTTTGCCCAGCATTGAGTAGCCTATTTGCATGCCCATAAGGGCAACTCCTCAGCAGAGGGTTTCAGTGTCTGCGTTTGCCATCTATAGACCCAAATTTACAATTAAATCATGTGCCAGCAGATTATGGTCATAGGTAGATCTAACAGTTTTGACCCAGATGTACCATAAAATCATGTGCCAGCAGATTATGGTCATAAATAGATCTAACAGTGTAGACCCAGATTTACTATCAAACCATATGCCAGCAGATTATGCTCATAAGCAGAAACATTATAACAGTGTAGACCCTGCCCTGTCATTACATTATGTGTACCAAAACATCCCTGTCACTTTTATTCATATGCTATAAAAAGATATTGGATGGACATTTAGAACAACCCTTTTGCCCGTGTTGTTTTCTGGTCACAATAATTTTACTGATGTCACAAGGACTCTATGTCATATCATCACTAAACTGAAATGTAAGCAATTGCTTAAGATAAACAAAACTGAATGATTTCTTCCATTTTTTTCTTCACTCCAAGGTTACAGGAGTAACATTAAAAAAGAATCATTCTGGTATTTTATTGATAGTTGAAACATTTAATGTTATTTTCAATGCTCATCTTTTTATGAGGATCTATTCTTCACACACCATGCTGGATATTCACTCTCTACACCATAATATTTTGGTTCTTTTTCCCTATGATTACCTCTCAGTGTCTCTCAGAGAGCTGAAGTTGTTAAAAATGGCTCAGCAAATCTGAGTCTATGCTGATCAAAATTTAGCATTTGTGATACACAAACACAAACACATGGTATACATTATGTGACAGCAGGTCAGAGTCAGTCCTGATCATAATTAAGGATGCGTGATACACAAACTTATGGTATACATTATGTGACAGCAGGTCTGAGTTTATGCTGTTCACAATAATTTGTCATACACAACACAAATGGCACACATTATGTGACAGTAGTCTGAGTCAATGCTGTTCACAATTAAGTCAGTGTAATAAACAAACATACACATGCGGTTCACAATTTAAGCATGTATACACAAACACATTTCATAGCAAGTCTCGAGTCCATGTTGTTCACAATTAACCATATGTTACACACAAACATATTATGTAACAGCAGGCCTGAGTCTATATTGTTCAAAATTAACCATGTGTTATATACAAACAGCACTGACCCCATGGTTTTATCACTGGACAAATAGTGTATACACCAGTCTAAGTACTTACCTATGATTTAGTGTATACACTAGTCTAAGTACTTACCTATGAATTAGTGTGTACACCAGTGTAAGTACAATTAGTGTATACACCAGTCTTATTCCTTACCAATAAATCAGTGTATACACCTGCCTCATTACTTACCTATGAATCAGTGTATATAACCAGAATAATTGATTACCTATGAATCAGTGTATATACCCAGACTAATTGCTTACCTATGAATCAGTGTCTACACCAGTTTAAGTACTTATTTACAAATCAGTTTATACATCTAACCACTTACCTATTAATCAGTGTATACACCAGTGTAAGTACCTACCAATGAAATAGTGTATATACCAGCCTTATTCTTAAGCTATGAATCAGTGTATACACCTGCCTCAGTACTTACCTATGAATCTGTGTATATACCTAAGTATTTACCTATGAATCAGTGTATACACTAGTGTAAGTACTTAACTATGAAATAGTGTATATACCAGTCTTATTCCTAAACAATAAATCAGTGTATACACCTGCCTCAGTACTTCCCTATGAATCTGAATATATATCTAAGTACTTACCTATGAATCAGTTTATATTCCAGTCTAACTGTTTAACAATTAATCAGTGTAAACACCTAAGTACTTACATATGAATCAGTGTATACACCTATCTATGTACATGCCAATGAATTAGTGTATATACCTGTCTAACTACATACATATGAATCAGTGTATGCACCTAAATACTTACCTATGAATCAGTGTATACACCTAAGTACATACCTATGAATGAGAGTATACAACTAAGTACATACCTATGAATGAGAGTATACAACTAAGTACATACTATGAATCAGTGTATACAACTAAATACATACCTATGAATCAGTGTATGCAAATAAGTACATATCTATGAATCAGAGCATATAACTATGTACATACCTATGAATCTGTGTATACACTTGTCTAAGTACATACCTATGAATCAGTGTATACACCTGTCTAAGTACATACATATGAATCAGTGTATACACCTAAATACATACCTATGAATCAGTGTATACATCTAAGTGCATACCTATGAATCAGAGTAATACAAAAATTAAGTACATAACCGAATTAGTGTATACACTTGTCTAAGTTGTCTTAATACTTACCTATGAATCAGAGTATACAACTAAGTGCATACCTTTGAATCAGTGTATACACCTAAGTATTTACCTATGAATCAGTTTTGAGATGACAACCTTCATCTCATGCATTGCAAAATGTTGGCCTATACAATTCCTGTTGGGAAAAATATGTACATTTTATTATAAGATATGCTAAAAATTATATACTAATAAACCAAATTATATAACAATTACAAAATAAGGTACCATATGCAGAAATATCTGCTAAATATCTTAAATAAAATTAATGATAAATGATATTTGACATGAATACCCACATGAAGCAAACTAATGAATAACCAATCTACTTGTTGAACTCAATTGCCTATGTGCTTAGATTGACAATAAAATTATATATGTTCAGGGCATGCACCCAAATGATCCATACAGCAATTGTATCTTGACTGACTGAAAGGTCTGCAACCTCCGACAATGTCAGCAACAACTCAATAAATTTAACTCACAATCAGTTCAGTCATGACTCAATTACGTATATTCTGTCATCAAGTGATCACTGAAAATTCCCCATTTTCCTCCCAATTCTCACGCAAAATTAAAGTGCTTATCCTGGTTCTGAACAAACTTATTCTTTCTTGTAACCTTTTCCTGATTTCCCTTTATAATGGGAACACTTCTGTGATGATGTTACCCTGTTACGTTATAATGAGCATTATTGTTAGTGACATGTACCTCTAAATGAGGTATTTATTGTACAATGTAAATACTCTTTAAATCCTCCATGTCGTGTACAGGGATATGAAATGGGTTCTTGTTTGAATTCAGTATTAATTATTTTATCCCAAGCATTTAGTTTTAAAGTATAATTGTATAGTTCATTATTTTATGCTTATGAGCAGTTTGGAACACTGATATGGAAAATGAAATCAAAGAAAAGATATAAATGCTATATTATAAAATAAAAAATTTTGTCCTATATTTTGGGAATTATCTTTAAAGATAAATTTCAAAAATGTGAATTAATCTACATAAACTAGAAATAGAAAATTACAATGACAGAACCACAGTCATAAAAATAAATTAGCATGCTAAATCAGCTGGTTTGCTGTGAAATCTTCATTAGTGTGTAAAGGTAAAACAGTTTTATTTATGAATTTTCATAAAAAATATTATCTCTATTTTTTCCTGAATTTGAAAGTTACTGAAAGTAAAGAGGTTATAAAATCCAATTAACTCTAATAATTCATTTTTAAAAAATGAGACCCACTCTCCCTTTTGACCACAAAATTTCTCATTTAAAAGTGAAACAAGAGCCTTTTGAAGGGACTGATGCTCTACTGGGTGAAATAAATTTCAAGGAATTCAAGATTAGACCATTTCTTCCTTTAAACTGTTGAGTGTTGAAAATCTTATATTCTTCAGTGATAGCAAGATTTTCTAGTTTGCTGCTGTGGTACACATATTGGATATCAGACTGGCAACATTTCCATGTAAGACAATGCAGATATTGTTAGAAGTCTTTTGGTGAAAACCCAATATCATAATGATTATCCATTCAGAGACAGTAGTTTAAGACAGTCATCACGGTAGCCATACTGGATATATGATGTGCACCATTTTCATTGGGACCAGCTAAGCATCAGAAGAACTCTGTAGGTGTAAACCCATAGTTGATGCAGCTATCGATCTGAAGAGGAGTAGAGATAACAATACTTTCAAGATATGACTTTCCATTCAGAAATAACAATAACAAGATTATCAAGATGGCTGAAGTGATGGCCATATTGAACATTAGATCAGCACCATTTTCGTTTAAGACCAATTGAACATCATAAGAAGTTTTCTGGTGAAAGTCCCACATCAGTATGACTTATCTGTTAAAGCAGAGTTGTGATATTAAGATTTCATAGATGGCTGCCATGTTGGCCATATTGTATGTCAGATCATCATGATCTTTATTTAAGGCCAGCTAGACATCATAGGAATTCTTTTAGTGAAAACTCCATCCTGATACAACTATCCATTCAGAAGTGGTAGTAATAACAAGATTTTCAAGACAGCTGCCATGGCAGTCATAATGGACTTCAGATCAGCATCATTTTCATTTAGGATCAACCAGACATATTCTGGTGAAAATTCCATGTTGATATGATATTCTGGACTAGTAGTGATGGCAAAATGTTCAAGATGGCTACCATGGTGGCCATATTGGACAATAGATGGGCACTATTTTCATTTAGGACCAACTAGACATTATAAGAAGTCTTTCACTGAAAATTCCATGTTGATATGTTGATATAAACATCTGTCCAAAGGAGTAACGTTAACAAGATTTTCAAGATGGCCACTGTGGCTACCATATCAGGTGTTTGAGAAGTACCATTTTCATTTAGGACCAAACTAGACCATGGAATGAATGTGTGTACAAAGTTTCAAGGCAATCCTCCAAGTAGTTTAGGACGAATAGTGATAATAAGTTCATACTAATGGATAAACAGATGACAGTCAATGGACAGAAGACCATCTCATAAATACTTCTGGTCTACAACCAGTACAGCTAATAAAATACCACTGTTGTTTAGAAAGTTGCTAAGTATATAAGTTTCAGTATAACATTTTACAAGGGAACTGACCTTGGCCCAGCAGAGAATGGCACAAATTGGTAGGAATCCATTGTTGCTGAATTCTCCTTGGAGAACCTCTCTGGAATAAATTCTTCTGGATTGTCCCATACATCTTTGTTATGGTGGAGATTGAGGATTTGAATAGATACAACAGTTCCAGCAGGAAAAGTATGTCCATTGATTTCAAAACTCTTTAGTAAATTGTCGATGTATAGAAAAAACTGGGCCATGAAAACGCATTCCTTCTTTGATGACCAATATCAGGTACTCAAGCTTTGGCAAATCCTCCCTGAAATGTATGTGCCAAGAATCCTGCATCAGTTTTCAATGAAATAATTAATTCATGACTTGAATAATATGATTTGTTTATGCTAGTCCATGAAATATTGGATTTTCCAAAAGAAGTAACTTTCTTAATTGACTTGCATCAAGAGACATCCTCACTGTCACATTTTAAACACCAACACAATGACCAAAGAATTTCATCCACCATATTGTCAATTATTTGGTGCAGAGAAGAATGTTGACCTGTCATTGCTAAAGAACTCTGTCCAACTCCCACTATGAAATTAATTTGGATTTTAAATTTTATGTGCTTGTTTATCTTGAACTAGGAGAGAATAAAGTTACTACTTATATTTCCCTGTGAATGTACAGCAAATACGGCAAAACATAAAAATGGCAAACATCTGACATTACTGCACGAAATCTGCTACTTCAAACTTGTATACACTTTAGCCAGCCAATATGTTTTAGAATAAAACAAAAAGAAATCTGCTTGTTGCAAGTGAATAATGGACATATTTCATCTTATGACTCTAGGAAAACCTCTCGGATTTTCACTCATGATTTTGTTACTTGTGAGAATACTGCAATATATCCATTATTCACTTGATACAAGCAAATATCCTCCATATATCACCAGCTATTGTAGTGAATAATGAGACTCTAATTCTTGTAGAGATAACGAGTCTCCAGTTATTGTAGTGAATGACATACTGTATAATGAGTCTCCAGTTATTGTAGTGAATGACACACTGTATAAAGAGTCTTCAGTTATTGTAGTGAATGACATACTGTATAAAGAGTCTTCAATTATTGTAGTGAATGACATACTACATAACAAGTCACTAGTTATTGTAGAGAATGATATATGTATAATGAGTCACCAGCTGTTGTCATGAATAACATACTGTATAAATCAGTCACCAGCTGTTGTCATGAATAACATACTGTATAATCAGTCACCAGCTGTTGTAGTGGGTGACATGCTTCATTGGGACCCAAATATATGAGCAGGCTACAGTGTATGTCAATTTTATTGAAGAGTCAGTTTTAGGAAGTGTCAGCATTAGAGCTGGAATGAATATCTGAACATTCAAATTATGATATTCTTTCTATAAATATTCGAATACAATTGAATGGTTCACTCAGACTTGGTTGATGAATGGAACTAGTTTTCCCAGTTACCTGGCCCTGGATTTGGAATGGTCTATTGAATGGTCTACTGAATGGTCTACTCAGATATGTGTGGGGCAGGGAACTCCCAGGTACCTGGCTCTAGTAGAAGCTACAAATGAATAGTCCACTCAGACTTGGCTGAGACAGGGAAAAATATTGCCTCTGAAATTATTTTAAATTATTTACAAAATTTGTCAAGCATTTTTTTTTCTCTTCACTTTAATAACAGGGGTAATATTAGCATACATTTCAAGGGTCAAACGTGGATCTACATTTGAAAAGCAGTTAATGATGAATCAAAAAAGTTCTGCTTCTTTTACTAAAGGCAGCCATATTAGATATTTCATCAGCTGTGTTTGCATGAACTGCAAAGGCCTTGATATCACAGTGCAATTCTGCTGCATCCAAAGTAGCAGTCCTGCAGAGGTTTGATCAAAATTGACCAGTCCAATCTGATGAGAAATTGAAAAGTAGGTTTTTGAGTATGTAAACACACTGGAGATAATAAATGTAAGAACAACTGGGTGTGGTAAGTATGTAACAGCAAATCTCTGGATCTCGTTTCTTAATGTAAGCTGATTTTACAATGTATTTTAGGAATCTTCTGAGGATAATTTATGTAATTTTTTCAATTATAATCCCAAATAATGATCTTGTTCCTTCTATCATTACAACATATTTTCAGCATTTAGCATTTAAGCTTGCTTGAATTTTAGTTTTGGCATGCATATTGTTTTAGGTGTGCATGAGCTGCTTTTAGTTTCACTGCATGTTTAGTGTTTTTGACTCTTAGTTGCTTTAAGTCCCAGCACCTTATGTTTTTTTATGTCTGTCTTGAGTATCAATACAGGTATTTACATTTATTATTTTTTACTTGTCTTAAATAACGTGTTTTCATTAACTTTTATTATATCAGCCTATCTGTCATAATCATAAGTAAGTACATTGTAGTGCATTATCATGTACATGCACTTCTGTGCTTAAAATCTCATCATTTGTGTGACCTAGATAATCTTGTTTTCCCTGTATATAATGTACATTGTGCTTACAAACCCTTAACCCTTACATGTGCTATTTCATACATGTAATTTTAAAAATTTCTTCTTGTACATTGATATCCTCTGCATGTATATTTAGGTTAGAAATGATATTTTTATGTCACTTTCAACTATGAATTGAATAAAAGTTTTAATTACAAACAACATAGTTTAATGGTTATTGTTATTTAAATTGTAGTAATCAGTGATTACCTCTGAAAAGCTAATGGCTTTTGTTTTTGTTTTTATTTTATTTTTAAAGGGTGGGGTACGGGGTAGGGGCATTAATGAAATGTCGATATTAAATAAAATTTGACTATTGTCATTAAGCTACCCAAATCAGAATATTTGTATAGCGTATCCGAGGAAACGTCCCTCCCTGGAAAGGAAATGAAATTGTTTGTTTTATACCTGGTTGCTATAGTAGCCACGTCAATGCAAAGGAAGCCACCCTGGACATAGTTCTGGTTGAGCATGTGGTAACGAACATTATACTATGATGGCTAAGGGCTTTTCGGTAAGTAGTGGAAGAATTCTGATGGACCTTTGATGAATAAATGTTACTCATGCATAAGATATGCTCCAATGAAGTTTGCTCATTGAAGAGTTTAAACATGACAGTGTTACCATTAAATAAATCGTATAAATATACCAGTCGTGCAGGATACTTACAGGCCTCTCTGGCAATTTGTCTGGAATGAGAATGCACATCTTAAAATGATATCAAGGGTACAGAGACTTATTACTTCGAAAACTTCAAAATATTTCTGTGTGTTTACAAAAGGTTCCAGCTTTTCCTGCAAGATAAAAGTGTTTGCGTTAGTGTGAAAAAGTATAACGAATACACAGAACATAGATTACTTTCAGAAAAGTTAAATTTAGGGTTGCTGTACTTAAATTCAGTAACATAGACAATGATTTTGGTTCTAATTTAGTTCATCAGATGCACATCATGAACTTTATAAGCAAATAGAGAATATTCATTATTCCACCATTAACAAGAGGCCAAAGTGGACCATTATATCACCCACCTGGCCTACATGGCATTACAAGCTGGCCATTTCACAAAGCAGGCTTATGTATTGCAAGGCCGCGGACAGGATTTGTGGGCCCTATGAAAAGTTCTCCAGTCGGCACTGATGGATTACAAAATTGTGACAGCGGTGAGCCCCTCGATCGTTGTGGGCCCCCGGAATTTTGTCCTAGCTGTTTTACCCTGTCTGCGGCCCTTAAGTATTGTAAGAACGCAAGCCTATGTAAACTATCTTCCATCATTGATATCATGTCACTTTTATCAATTTATAAAATTCTTTCAAAAGATGAAAAACATAATTAATAATCCTCAGGTAGGTCTCTGTCATAATCGAACTAAACCAAGATCTAAATTATGTTTACCAAGTTTTCTCAAAATCGGATTAGAAACATCATCTCTAAAGAAACAACAAACTCAGCCAATCAGATGCAAGATTACCTCATTATAAGCGCAGATCTATACAGAACCCGCCTCTAAGATCATAAAATTATGATATGAACGTATTTACCACCTTGAGCAATTTTGAATCGAAATTTGGTCGCCAGAGATGTAACAAGCTCAGTCATTCTAATGATTACCTGAAAACTGCATAGATCTTGCTGATAGAGTGATAATCTATGTCTCGTCATTCACATGCAAGACAAAATCTACTTACAATTAAGATATTTGCTGCATCATTAGAAATAGCAACGTATGGTTTCAAGATGTCAAAACAGAAGGCAGGAGTGAGCAAACGTCTTGCCCGAGCCCAGCGGGTGCCATCTGTTTTCAGCAACCCACGCCCTAACCAAAGTATACCGTGTCTGTATGCACCGCCAAATCCAGTTGGCTTGGGTTCTATAGAGTTCAAAAGGATTTAATGAAATTATATTTTTAAGGGGCTTAATTATAATAACAACGATTGCTAATAGAATGCTTTCAGCGATGTTATCTCATCCCATCAACTAACCAAACAATCTACCATCATACTTTAATGCCTACCAAAATAAAGCCTGAAAGATTAACAAATGCAGTTATGGTCAAACAGACGGACAGAAAGAATTGCATGTATATACATATATACATACATATGTACCTACATTCATACCTATCTATCTACGTACATACATACATAGCTAGACAGACAGATTCATCGAAACATCTTACTTGAAAATAGGTACTCCAGACAGAGTAATGTCACTAATTTAAGTTAATTCGCCTTATTAAAAGATAAAAATTAACTCCCAATCTACAATCTACTTCTTTATCTATCACTCTTTCTTTTGTTCTTACTTTACACTCTGTAACATTTCTATTTATTTTCTTTATTGCTTTCAGTTATTCTGGACGATAACAGACGAGATTTATTTTGGTAAAAGCAGTAACGTTACAAGCATGGAGTAAAATTCAATCAAACAAAGGGACCTAAAGCAAAATGTGTGAGAATCCAGTGACATATTTTCAAAGATAATTGTAACAAATACACAGGTAAATTTATATGTAACATTTGCACAATCCACTTGAAATAATACAGTTGTGTATTTAGTCGAGAACTGTTCTTAATTATCAGTGATTTTTTCGAGTCCGTTTGGAAACACAACTAGGTAACCTTTAACAAGAAGCACTACCGCATGTTTGGCATAAGAGAAAGAAATATATATTTGACTGGCATTATTTGCTTGCTTTCCAACAGTTACGAACTACGATTCTATTTGGAAAAACTCAAAGTGGATGGTCAAGAAGCGAAAGGTGTTCAATTTATTACAAATACTTTCGACTTACAACATCAACAAAATCTTCCGTTCCGATTACATGCGATGTTTACTGTAACCTTGCAAAATCTAAACTTTTTGAGAGAGAGAGATGTGTGTAGCCAGTTCGGCAGTTGCAATGTAATCTTTCTTTCACCACTTTCTGCGTGAATAAGTCATCATTACGTTGTGAAAAATAATATCGAACCAGGAGAGTCATATATATATATATATATATATATATATATATATATATATATAGATATAGATATAGATAGATAGATAGAAAAAACTACATATTAATGATCTGTGCATTTTGGGTAAAGAAATGCATGTGTAGTCTTCCTCGACCACCAGTTTATTATTATTATTAGTATTATTATTATTATTGATGTTATTATTATTATTATTATTATTATTATTGCTGTTGCTGTTATTATTATTATTATTATTATTATTATTATTATTATTATGTTGTTGTTGTTGTTGTTGTTGTTGTTGTTGCTATTTTTATTATTTCTCCTGCTGTTGTTTTAATATTTTGCTGTTAAGGTTATGTGTTTTGCTGTTGTTATTGTTGAACTAGTAGTTGCAGCTATCCATATCATTCAATTCTGTGACTGACTAATGCGATAATTTTCTTCCGTCAGTAATGCAATGTGAGTTATGTACAAAGAAAAACATTTTTTATGGAAAAGAAGTTGAAAAAGATATTTTATTCGTACTGAAAAGTACATATACTATAAAGAATGACGGATTGAATTACCAGACAAATTCTCAAGATAATCATCATCACTAAACCAATG
>JAECUM010036948.1:0-10870 GCA_016617855.1 Megalonaias nervosa
GGACTTTAATGTGTTGGTATAATACAATTTCACATAAATATGGGAAACACTGGCCCATCGTGGAATCGTCGGATGTACTAAAATTAATCCTCCCTAATAAACCTGTAGTAGCCTACAGGAGACCTAAAAAAAAAAACTCAAGACCATCCTAGTCAGGGCGAAGCTAACGCCAATCACTAATCAAGACCATCCTAGTCAATCTTGCCCCTGCGGCGATAAAAGGTGCAAAACCTGCCAACACATGAAAGAGACCAGGACATTTTCTAGCACAGTGACTAGAGAAAAACTAAATATACATGGTGCAAAAAAAACGTGCAAAACAGAGAATGTAACTTATCTCATCACATGTAAGATCTGTAGCCTTCAGTACGTCGGAGAAACTGAAAAGCTACACAGAAGGATCAACTTTCATAGATCTGACTGGATGACAAAAGAAGCTGTACAGAAGCCCGATCGCAGAACACTTCTCCTCCCTTGGCCGTACTTTCAGTGATACAACACTTATTGCAATTGCTCACAACCTCAACTGTTGTTCCGAAACCAGGAAAGAAAAGGAATCTTACTGGATACACCGCGTTTGAACATTGAAACCATGCGGTTTAAACCAAGAAGTCTAGAAAAAGACAGCCATGCACAAATGAAATTATCGTTTACATCCGGCAGGTTTTCTTTTGTGCGGTTCTCTGAATTTGCTTAATACCCTATAATTACTACTATAACAAGAAAATATCCGGGATATAATTTGCGCTTACATAAATTTACATAAAACAACAGCTGTTATGGCTCATCGATTTCTAGGTCAATAAAAATATTTTCCAGTATCCGCAACAAGTTGAAATAAACTAGTTGAAACATAATAAATTCAAAGATTTAATTCCTGTAGAAATAGTCATGTAAAGTTTTGCAACAACAACGGTTTTTGTGTTTTATTTGATTGTCTTGTCTATGTTTTGTATTTGCCTTTGAAAAAGACTCATTAAGAGTCGAAAACGCTCAGGCTAGTTAGATACTAGTTTTGCACTGTTCCTTGTTAGTTTATTGCATTTATCTTAATCAATCCCTGACACACGTGATCCCTTGCTGGATCCAGTGCACTTGAAAGGACTGCTATTCTCCATATGATTTGTGTGTGTGTCTGTGTGTGTGTGTGTGTGACGATTTACATTTCACATGAGCAAAGTGTAATATCATTTTTAAGAGAGAGAGAGAGAGAGAGAGAGAGAGAGAGAGAGATAGCATACATACAGCCACACGCACGCATTTACGTGCAATACAGAGTCAAAAATTTCCTCACTAATTACTACTTCCTATCAAGATTTCTGTCAATTGTAGGAAACGTCAGCCCTATATAATTTCCTACATGCGATATAGAATCAGGGAGAAGGACCGGAACAATGTGGACGGTCTGTGGGTCACGAACATTGCGAAGGTGAGCCAGTCGATAGGTAACGCGGTAGGGGGTCTTCTTTTCACGAGGTTTGGCACAAGAATTTCCACCTCCGTGGGATGTGCAATTTTCAGGCAAGAATGTATCTGCTTATTTTCTTCTCGACAGAAACACGAGCATGTATTGTTATGTATATTTAATTTATTTGTTTGTATTTTAGTTTTAAATTTTGTTATTTCATTACATGTTATTGTATTGTAACATTGTTTGCTGGACTTGACCTTGTCCAAAATTGAGTTCATTTCTGCTTGACCTGATTGACGTTTTTATTTTTTTAGTTTCATTTATATAAACAACTAATAATAGCTTCATTATTCTCTATGTGTATGAGCTTATTATCAGGATTATTATTCAGGTAAACAAGAAGGCGTAAATATGTTGATCAGGGTCAGGGTTTTAGACATTCCTAGTTTAATTTTGTAGGCTATTGTGTTGTAAATAAATAAGGCTCATTAGATCATTATAAAAGGTTATTTTCCATTAGGTAATGATTGTTTTTAGAAAATGCTAATTGTGACCTGAGGTCAAGGAGAGAACTATATTATCTTGTGACTGTAAGGATTTTACCAGTCGTGCTTTAACATCTAGCACTTTAAGTTGTATTATGTTGTGACCAGTTTGGGCTGAATTGTATTTTTCTTCAAATTATTGAATTCAAGTGATTATTTTCTCTGGAAATGCAAAAGTACTCTGATTAAATTCTTGGATAAAGACATTCATTGGATTTATACTGAATTCAAACCTGGAATAATATTTCTGAGATACAACAAGAGACTGTTGATACATCAGCACTTCGCAGGCTATCACAGACACGTCATAGCTTTCAATTTTGGATCTCTTCGGAACTTTAACTTAGTTTTATTCAGAGTTTTTATTACAAGGACTTGTGTCTTTAATTCTTGGATTATTTTGGATTTAATTTGCAATACCGTAAGTTCCTTTTGTCTCATTTTTCACTTTGTGTTCTAGGGAAATAAATTATATTGTTAAATTTTACAAAGCTTGTTGTCTTCACTCTTTTCTGTTACTTATTTTAAGAGCATAGACTCATAACAGAAAATTGGGCGCTCGTCCTTGGGATACGCATTTTACTAAAATATTTCAGAAAACTTTGTTTTTGAACTTTAAATTCCCCTAGTTTCAGAATTTTTTAAATCGCAAATATTATTTCACATTTAAGAAATCTTTAATGAAATCTACAATTGTTTTTTACAATGTCATAAAAAGTGGAGATCTTTATTTAAAATCCTACCCAGGAGCAGTTAAATTGTTTGAAGAAAGATGAATTGCTTCAACTTTCCTGAAAATATAATCTTTCAGAGAGAAAGGCTTCCTTAACGAAGCAAGAAACAAAAAATATTTGGTCCGTTATTTGGTAAAAAAGAATGTTTTGGATAAAAGTTCTTTGATTTTGATTAGTAAGTCTGTATCAGACTCTAACATAAAAGTAAAGGAATTAAAATTTAAATAAAAGATGAAATTAGAGTTAAGAAAGCTTGAACTTCAGAAAGATAAAGGGGAAAAGCAAATGCAAATGCAATTAGATAAAGAGGAAAGAGAGAAGAAAATGCAGCTGGAGAAAGAGGAGAGAGAGAAACAAATGCAAATGCAAAAAGAAAAGGAAGCAAGAGAACTTCAATTTAGATTAAAAGAATTAGAGCTGGCACATGAAATGCACATCCCCATTTTACATACAAATTCAAGTTTTGTTGTTACTAAAAATATTAGGTTAGTGCCCCCTTTTAGAGAAAAAACGTAGACAAATAGTTTCCTCATTTTGAAAAACTTGCTGAAAATTCGAAATGGCCAAGGGAGCATTGGGTACCATTATTACAGAGTACACTATTTGGCAAAGCCAGAGACATCTATGCATCTCTGTCAGTACGGCAAAGTGCCGACTGTGATCTGGTTAAGGAATGCATCTTCAAGGGTGATGAGTTAGTCCCTGAGGCTTATCGCCAAAAATTCAGGAACTATATAAAAGAAGCTGGACAATCTCATGTCGAATTTTCAAGAGTAAAAGAACAGTTATTTGATCGGTGGTGCTTAAGCAAGAAAGTTGATCAAGATTGCGAAAATTTAAGACAACTCGTATTACTTGAAGAGTTCAGGAATTGCGTCCATAGTGACATTAAGACTTATCTTTATGAGCATAAGGTCGAAACCTTAGAAAATGCTGCTCGTACTGCTGAAGAGTATTCCTTAGCTCATAAAGTTTCTTTTGTAAGTAAGTCTTCCACTCAGCAGTCGTCTGGTATAAAAAATATTTCAATTTAATATGAGCCCTTCCACATTTCAATCTGGCACAACGTTTTGAAATCAAGTTTCTGATACGATTGATCAGAAATCATTATCTCTTACGTGTACCTATCGCAAGAAGAAAGGACACGTTATTTCTGATTGCTACAAATTGAAAAATAAGCATCAGAATTAAGACAGTCCTCTTCCAAAGACTCTTATTTCTAAGAAGTCAAGGTCACGGTTCTGTATTGAAAGCAATACATTTCTTGGGTCTGATAAACCCCAGTCTAATTTTATTATAGAGAATTATGAACCATTCATGTAGAAGGGTTCTATATCACTCATGAGTGATTCAGCCAATCCCATACCTATTCAAATCTTAAGGGACACGGGAGCTTCTCAGAGACTTTTATTATCAGGTACTTTGCCTTTTTCTGAGAAGTCTTCTTCTAATGAGAGTGTTCTTATTCAGGGAGTAGAGTGCGGCTTTGTTAATGTTCCACTCCATTGTGTACATATCTCCTCAGACTTAGTCCCAGGACCAGTGACAGTCGGAATAGTGTTTTCTTTACCCGTTCCGGGCATTCATTTATTACTAGACAACGACCTAGCTGGAGATAAGGTTGTGGTTAATCCACTTGTAACTGACAAGCCATGTTTGGATCAGAAAGTCTATCCTATTGAAAAAAGAATTCCCTGATTTATACTTAGCGTGTGCAGTTACTAAAGCTATGGAAAAGAAAGCTCTTGAGAAAGATGCTGATCAAGAAAGCATTCCTTTAGCTGACACATGTATTGGTCAGGCTTTTGATGATGTTACTTTCACTCCTTGTTTGGATCAATCAAAATGTATTGATCACAGTGATCCTCTTTTAATTACTCATTCTCTTTATTCTAATCAGAGTGACAAACAACAGTCACATGTCGTCGAACAGGAGAAAGATCCTGAGATCTCCTGTTCGTTTCAAAGGGCCATTAGTGAAACTTAAGCCAGAGAATTACTTGTTTGTTATTCCATTACAAATGGGATTCTTATAAGAAAATGGAAACCACCCGAGGTACCTGCTGGTGACGAGTGGTCAGTGAACTATCAAACTGTAGTTCCAAAATCGTACAGACAGGAAATTCTTAGTCTGGCACGAAACTCCTTTGGCTGGTCATTTAGGGATTAATAAGACTTATCACAAGACCTTGAATCACTTCTATTGGCCAAAAATTAAAAGTGATGTTTGCAAATACTGCAGATCTTTTTATACTTGTCAAATGGCAGGAAAACCCAATCTGAAGATACCTAAGGTTCATCTGCAGCCTCTTCCTGCATTTGACGAAGCATTTAACAGAATAATGGTATATTTTGTTGATCTCTTATCTCAGACCAAGTCAGGTGACCAATACCTGTTGACCATAATGTGTGCGTCAAAAAGATTCCCAGAGGCAATGCCTTTGAGGAATATAAAAACTAAAACAATAATAAAAGCTCTGATAATGTTTTTTTTACTCAATTTTCCTTCCCAAATCTGTCCAATCTGATCAAGGGTCAAATTTTATGTCTGGAATTTTCCATCTAATTATGCATGAATTTGGCATTCATCAATTCAAGTCAAAAGTGAAATTACGGTTTGACAGATGTTACGTGACTAGGCTCTTACAAGGTAACAAAGAAAAGAGTGAAGCCAACAAGCTTAAATTTTAACAGAATAATTTATTTCCCTAGAAAGCAAGGTAAAAATATGAAAGAGGACTTACATTTTGTGAATCTAATCCAAAAACTAATCCTGGAATTTAAAAATTTAAGTCCTATCACTAAACAGTTCTAATTGAATCCAAGTTCGAATCCCGATGAAGTTCCAATATGGAGGACGATGACGTCAGATGAATGAAGTATTGTACTGATGTGTCAACAGTTTCTTGTTGAGTTACCAACAATATAATTCCGGCATTAGAATTCCAAATAATTTCCGCTGAATGTCTTTGTCCAAGAATCTTTGTGAACACAAGTATTTTCCAGGGTGAATAAATTATTTTAAATACGAAAATCAACTCAAATGGCAACAACAAGACAAATACCTTGAGCCCGAAGGTATATATTTACGACTGAACTAAATCTATAATAACAGGGGTTAATAAGCTCAACTGATACGTCATTGTGACACTCGTGATGGGTCACATGATCACTTACTTTGTCTGAACAACGCAGTAAAAAATATGTCAATTATCACATAACCTACTATAGCCTAGCTAAGAACCTGATTCCTACACTAGAAATGAATTTAAAAATGAAACTGTTTACAACAGAGCTAACACGTGGGCTGAACATGACCTTGGTAATAACCAATCATTTTCACTTAGTGTTTACAAAATCGGAACCAAGGACAGTAACTAGGTCAGCTAAATATACAATGTAGCAATCATTTTGCGTTCTAATCAGGCTAAAAGAACTAAAATAAATTTACTGGGAAAAATGTCAAATCCAGTAAAAATATTATCATTACAATAAAATGTAATAAAACAAAAATAAAATAAAAGAAATTTAAAACCAGCACACAAAGAATTTAATTACATATACGTAACACAGAACTACAATGGAGAAACTTTTGAGTCTGGTGATGGAGTTCTGTCTCTCTTGTTCTTTCATCAAAATTATTTTCACATTAGGTATTAGAACGTTAACAAGAAATGAATGAGTTAAATTATAATAATAGTACTCCTGGGATGTAGATGAATTAAAGGAGTACTAGTATGCTGATATGTTAATTTAGTTGTGCCTGTCCCATTCACTGAGGATTTAAGCGATGGAATGCAATCGGACGCTATTTATTTTGGAGTAACAAATCTTTGGAATTCAGAAATTATGAATAATCTGGTCCAGAAACATTCATATTTGCAACAACAAGAAAGGAATGAACATAAACAGTTATTACTTGAATATGAGTAGTTGTTTCCAGATGTTCCTACTAGAACAAAAAAAAAATCTACCATGACGTTGAAATTGTAAATTCCACACCTGTGAAACAACATTCGCACAGAATGACCCCTCTCAGACAAGAATGCTTGAGATAAGAAATTCAGTACTTGCTGGAGAATGAGTTCATAGAGCCGAGTAAAAGTGACTGGAGTTAGCCATGCATACTCGTTCCGAAACCAGATAATACTTTCCGCATGTGCACTGATTATAGAAAGATGAACAATGTGACTAAAACAGATTTATTTTCTATTAACAAGAATCAATGACTGCATTGATAAAATTGAAAATTCAAAGTATGTCAACAAATTTGACATTCTGAAAGGATTTTGGCAAATTCCACTTACGGAATGGACAAAGGAAATTTCGGCATTCGTGACTCCAGATAGGCGTTATCCATATAAAGTGATGCCATTTGGGATGAAGGGTTCGCCAAGTACTTTTCAACATTTAATAAACATGATTACATCTGGTCTCGATAAATTGTGATGCTTACATTGATGATGTCATCATCTACAACGACACCTGGAAAGAACATTTAGCGACAATTCGGAAATTCTTTCACAGACTTACTGATGCAAGTTTGACAATTAATTTATCCAAAAGTGAGTTTTGCCGTGCTTGTGTAACATTTCTAGGACATATCGTGGGACACGGACAAGTTAATCCTATAGATGCTCAGGACAAGGCTATCTCTGAATTACCTGTGCCTATCAGTAAAAAGCAACTGATACGATTTTTGGGCATGGCTGGATACTATCAGAAATTTTGTTCCAATTTTTCCATAATTGCTGAACCCCTGACAAATTTATTGAGCAAGGAAACCAAGATGCATTTGACTGAAAGATGTCAGGAGGCTTTTGATAGGTTAAAAGCCATAATTAAGAGTGCACCAGTTCTTGCAGCTCCAAATTTCAGCCAATCATTTAAACTGTCTCTTGATGCAAGTGATATTGGGGCTGGAGCAGTATTGGTTCAAGAAGATAAAAATGGTGTTGATCATCCAGTGTCCTATTCCTCTAAGAAATTAACTATGCACCAGAGACATTATTCCACAATCGAATGTTTGTCTTTGATATTGGCATTACAACACTTTGAAGTTTACATTAGTTCAGATCCTTCTCCGATTATTGTGTTTAATGATCACAACACCCTTACTTTCATCAGCAAGATGAAAAACAAGAATTATAGATTATTAAGGTTGAGATTGTTGTTGCAGAAATATAATATTGACACCAGGCTTATCAAGGGAAAAGAAAATTTAATAGCAGATGCACTTTCACGTGTATAGAACTATTATTATAGAAATGTATTTGTGACATTCATAAGATTTAATCTTATTTCATTTGTTTAAGCCCAAGTCAGGCAACCGTGCATATTTGATCTATAGTTGAAAGAAAGACTTACTGTATAAATTTTTCTTTTTCTTTATGAGAGTAAGTGTTTTATGTATATTTAATTTAGTTGTTTTTCTGTTAGTTCTAAACTTTGTTATTTCATTACATGTTATTGTATTGTAACATTGTTTGCTGGACTTGACCTTGTCCAAAACTGAGTTCATTTCTGCTTGACCAGATTGACGTTTTTATTTTTTAATTTCATTTACGTAAACAACTCATAATAGCTTCATTATTCTCTATATGCATGAGCTTATTTTCAGGATTATTATTCAGGTAAACAAGAAGGTGTAAATATGTTGATCAGGGTCAGGGTTTTGGAGATTCGTAAGTTAAGTTTGTAGGCTATTGTGCTGTAAATAAATAAGGCTCATTAGATCATTCTAGAAGATTATTTTCCCGTAGGTAATTTTTGTTCTTAGAAAATACTAATTGTGACCTGAGGTCAAGGAGAAAACTATATTATCTTGTGATTGTAAGGATTTTACCTGTCGTGCTTTAACAACTAGCACTTCAAGTTGTATTATGTTGTGACCAGTTTGGGCTGATTTTAAGTTTCTTCAAATTACTAGATTCAAGTGATTATTTTCTCTGGAATTGCAAAAGTACTCTGATTAAATTCTTAGATAAAGATATTCATTGGAATTTATACTGAATTCAAACCTGGATTAATATTTCTGTTATTCAACAAGAGACTGTTGATCCATCAACACGTCGCAGGCTATCATAGACACGTCATCGCCTTCAATTTTGGATCTTTTCGGAACTTTAACTGAGTTTTATTCAGGACGTTTTATTACTAGGACTTGTGTCTTTTTGGTTTTCATTCGCAACACCGTAAGTTCTTTATTCTCATGTAACTTTGTATTCTAGGGAAATAAATTATTTGTTAAATTTCACAAAACTTGTTGTCTTCACTCTTTTCTGTTACTTATTTTAAGAGCATAGACTCGTAACAGCATGTATATTAGTTGTGTATACAGGAATCCCTCACTATAAAAAACCAGTATGAATCGCTGCCTCTCTTACAGCATATGTCTCGTCAGGGACTCGTCAACTTGGTAACTGGTATCGTCAAGGAACCCATCAACTCCGATACATCTTTTATGATTGCTGATATTTGTTCTCTTTTTGTTTGTTCTCAGCTCATGAGAACTAACCATAATGTAATTTCACATGATTAATTACTCTGCAGTTGTCTGCTAAAAGCTATTAAAATACAAGATTGTTAGAACACCAAGATAATTTGCTTTGTATTTTGTATGCTAATGAACTATTTAAATACAGTTTTTTTAGAATAACGTTCATTATAGGGCTACCTCACTTATACAGCTCGTCACTTGCATGATTCACATGAACAGCGATACAAAGAGGTAGCGCAGTACCTTGGTCTGCATATGTCATACATGCACCATGAATTTTATGAGATTTAAACGAATTAAAATTACTTTTTGCTTAAAAGGTTTTCATTAATCTCCAATATTTGAAACCACTAATCAGTGTTTTTTTCAAATTATAATTTCGTTATTTTGAATATTTGATGGCGAATTATATTTTTTTAGTTGGAGCTAAATTAGATATTGAATTGCCTGTTTTATCTCATTAAGCATTACATAATAAAACCTACTTCATGCAATATTAGAATTTCAAAGGTCAGTCTCAACAGCCAGAACTTATTCCTAATTTTAATATTGCTGTTCTGTATTCTTTCAGGCGTATATTTTACTTTTGCGACATTTAAGTTTTAAAATTCAAATTAACGGTTTATTTTATGGTTATTTAAAAGTGAAGATGAAATCCAGTGCCGCAATTACTTTCGTTCGAGAATCCCTTATCATCAACTGCTGCCGTTTCAAAATCAAGGAATTCCATCCTTGTCTTTACAGGATCCAAAATCACAGCTTTATTTGTAATTAATTAATTTACAAACAGTGCATACTGCTACAAAGTTATATTTCTCATTATTATTAAATCTTTAGATTACACGAGATTTGAGTTAACAATGTTGGTTACAATCTAGATAGAATGGTTGTTCAATTTCGTCTTGTAATTCCGTACATGACCCAATTCAACGTCCAGCACATTTCAAGTCGCCACACGTTTGCATTGATGTTTGTTGTATCCATTTTATAGCCAAAAAATAACGTCTTGCCAAGGAAAAGAAACAATTTCAAGAAATGTTTCATATTAAGAAAGAAGTTTGATAAAATGAATGAGAAAGGCTAATAGCTACCCGAGACATCTATTTGGGATATCTGTACGTGTAACATGTTTTTTGTGTGTAATACTCTCTGTGAAGGGAAATCTTAATAATATTTTTGAACCAATAAGATTAGAGCATTGTTAAATCTCTTATATCAGTGGATTAGTGTTGCTGAGTTATTTCACCGTGCAGAAGTCTTTTATTGCCTTTGCAGCCACCTACGGCTTCGTGTTTGGCTTTGGGATGTTCGCCGCATACACGTCGACGCTCACATCGGTTATCAAGGTCATATTACACCACAGAATTTCACTCTCCATATCTTTCATTTTTCTACATCTTTTTAAAATAAGATCCGCTGTTTGTTTCTTGGTTGGTAGGGGCTTTGGGGTTGGGGGGATTTTGCGTTTTGTTTTCTTTTTTAGTTTTTTTTTTTTTTCTTCTAAGTTTCAAAGTTTACCCAAACCAAAACTATTTTCATTTCTTATGATAACTTGGAAATAACATGTTAAGACTTTGGAAATATACTTTTCAGCATTACATGGAGTTAAACGCATTTGAATGATAATACCGTAATTTTTGTTAGCGAATATGGCCTTTCCAGAACGTGTTAAATCAGGTCT
>JAECUM010036949.1:0-19978 GCA_016617855.1 Megalonaias nervosa
AAAAAGACGATTTGTGTTTTAGGCACACGTTCTCCACACCACACCCTCAAGGGTTGTTTTGTAGATCTTGCAGAGAAGAACTGGGGGAAGGAGTGGTTACTGCAGTAGCTGAGTCTGTGTTGAAGGGCATGATGGTCACTTCTTTTTATAGTCGATGATTTGCGAAGCGTCGATCCAAGAGTCAAAACTGGGAGGATATCCTTTCTAACGTACTTTGACTTCTTTGACACGACGTTTTCCTACTTTACGAGTTCTTCGATCGAGAATGCTTTCGATCTCGTACACGTCGTCTTCTTTTTTGGTCACACGCTGTAACTCGGGTAAGTAAAACGTTTCTTTTAACACTTCCCCGTTCATGTCCTCCAATTTATAGATGGGAGGATGACGACCACGCACACGTTAGGTGAAACGAAACAATTCGGTGGTCCAATTGGGTAAGTAACCTTTGTCGAAAGTGCTTTTGGTTTTGCCAATGCGCACCCAATCTCCTGGTGCCAACACTCCACCTTTCTTGGGGACAGTCACTGTCGGGGACGTACCAAACAGGCGCTCGAAGACGGTCACTTCGTTGTCGGGAGTCATTTCTTGGGAGGCACGTCCGATGCTCCGATGGTAAGATTGGTTGTACGCTTGGACTAGGTGTGGCAAGACGTCGATGTACTTGAGAGTGTGTTGATGCGTAAAACATTTCCACATGCGTCCTTTCAAGGTGCGTTGAAAACGTTACACGATGCTGGCTTTGGTTTCGGGATTCTCGGTGATGAAAAAATAAATGTCACGTTTCTTCAATTTTTTTTGGAAAGCTTGGTTCAGTAATTCGGTGTCTTTGTCAGTTTGCCATCGAAGAGGGTGACGCCCGCTTTGTTTCAACACCAGTGTGAAGGCTCGCACTAACTCACTGCTCGATTTGGAAGTCAATGGCACGACCCAAGCAAATTTGGAAAAGACGTCGATGACACAAAACAAATATTTGTAACCACGATTGTAGGTGGCCAAATGAGAGACATCGCCTAAATCGGCTTGACATTGATGATCGATGCTCTGCGCTTGGGTGCGACATCTGGAAAATTTTCGTCGAATGGGTTTGTGTAAGGTGTACGTGGCTTGTTCTTGTAACCAGCGTTGCACTTGAGGTAAACGAACACTTTTGAGTCGAGTTTTGGCAGCACGATACAATTTCTGAACTCCTCCGTCACCTGCAGGATGGGATGGATCATAGTAAATGCTGGCTAACACCTTCTCCATTTTTTAAATAAGAGATCCACTCTTCGCTGATGGTCCTCTGAAGTGGTTTAGAAACGGCTTTACGTGTCCGATGTGCCACAGGAGTAGAAGTCGAAGGTAGTTTTGGTGGTAGTGGCGGTGGCTGTGGTGGTGGTAATGGAATGGCTTTGGTCTTCTTTTCTTTTTTCACTTCTGCTTTCCTTTCTTTCTGTCGAAGGTGGAGTGGACATCATCTTTTTAACGCAAGCTTTAAGTACTTCTCGTTTAGGGGAAGGGGTCAACAAAAACTCTGCAATCTTACTAGGGATGGGAGCTGATGACGGTGTTTGAAAGACTTCTCTTGCCTCTTCTTCCTCAGGCAATCGTGGGGATGCATCTGTCTTGACCGTTGGAGGTTGTGGTGAACTTTTCATCAAGGCCTTAAAATTTTTCAGAGTGGGTAGAGCTGTTTCTTTTAAAGCTTTCTGGTGAAAGAGTTGCAGTCGTTGCAACAACTGACCGTACTTTTGCGATTTTTCCGTTTCTGACAAATCGCTTCGATCCATCAATGATTGCAATTCGTGTTGTAACTGGGACATCTCGGTCAAATGAGGATTGGGAGGTAAATGCGGGGTTAATTGTTCTTGCCAACGATGGTATTCCATCCATCGTTTGTAAAGTACTAAAGCCAGTTTTCGTCCTTCCATTGGATTTCAAGGGTCACGTCAGATCTTTTTTTATTTCATGGGTCCCTTATATCTTCTTGACCTTTTATCTTCATCCCAGGATTCTTGACATTGTTCCCAATACTCCTTTCAGATTAGGTGCTCCTACGGTTCCCAGCAAGGGTCCTAACACGGGTAAAATGGCAATTCCTCCGCGTTGCACCAACATCTTTTCTTTTGACTAATGGGTATTTTCTTTTGGACCATTTGGCGAAGAACGTGTCGATGTTTGGCTAAGCATTTTTTCTGATGTTTAGTCAAAGGTATCGTGCCTTTCAAGATATTCAGACAAGATTCGCTCACGGTATCGATGACATCTTTGGAGGCAGTTTGAATGAGTTTTTTTCGCATGGGTGGAGGAGCTTTGGACAGGACGGACAACATGTCCCAATGTTTGACTAAACGAGGAGGCAGTCCCTTCCTTTTCTTTCCTTTGGGGTAGAAGAAGGATGTCTTTTGGGAGGTGACATCTTTCTTGGTTGGTTCTTTGGTTCCGTGACACACACCAAAAAATACACTAACGTCGATGACTTGGCACACGGCCTTTCATCCTTTTTGGGGACTATCGCGTCGTCATAAAGGTGACGATGTGTTTTCCAAAATCGCCAAAGAATCCTCCTCTTTGGTGACTCCTCTTTTTCTTTGGACGAGTGTGTCTTTTCTGGGGGTGCCGTCTATGTTTGGCTAAGCGTTTCTTCTGATGACGAAACTGTCCTTTTCTTTTTTCTTTCTGGATAGGAGAACGATGATGAGGGGACATCTTTTGGTGCACAACATACACTAAAGTCCATGGCTTCACATGCGTCCTTTTATCTTATTTTTTTTTTCATACGGCATTTAGCTGCATTGAGTATCTGACCTACCCACTCCCTTTCAAAAAATCCTCCTCTTTGGTGACTTCTTCTTTTCTTTGGACGAGTGCGTCTTTTCTGGGGGTGACGTCGATGTTTGGCGATGCGTTTTGTCGGATGACAAGACTGTCCTTTTCTTGTTCCTTTTCCTTTTTGGACAGAAGAACGATGATGGTGACGCTGTGCACTTCTTGGAGGGAACATCTTTGAGCGTTCAGCAGCACATAAACACTGATCCCTATCGTTTGCCTAGGGGCTTTTTTATACTGGAATGCGTCGCCTCTGATTTTTGGCTCGCCGTATCATTCTCATGGCAGGCATCACGCGACGTGGAGGGGTTCGCAACGGACTCAGTCGGGACAGTTCTTTCTTGGACAAATCCAGTAAACTCTTTAACACACCCGAACTTTCTTGGACTTTGATTTTGGGGGCAGGTACTTTGTGATCAGCGGCCACTGCCGCTAAAGAGGAAGAGGGTGTCACCGCTGGAGGAGACGTTTTTGGAGACACGGGTTTCTAATGTTTCATCAAATTAGGAAAGATGCGTGTCAAATCGGGTTTGGCAGGCATCACCAGCAACAGAGAAGTGGAGGATATTGAGGTTACTGTAGACGCGGTCACCGTTGTTTCAGCAGGTCGTGGTGTGCGAATGTAAGGTTGCGTCCTGGCGGCAGTACCTCTCTTGCGGGTAGAAGCTGTTTTTTTGTGGACTTTTCTTTTTCTTTTTTTGTGGTTGTGACCTGGTCTTGACATCGTTACACTTTTTCTTTTTCTTCTGGGTACGTTTGGGCGTGGCTTTTTTTCTTGGGGACGACTTTGGGAGCATTAGGATCCCATTTCAAGAGGGAACGAATGATGACACCTCCTAGAGAACCGCTTCCTCCAGGTTTCAAAATGATTTGCTTTTTGGTTTGAGTGTCAGTGCGAGGATCGGCTAGTTGCGTCAAGGTTACTTTGTTTCTCTTAAAAAAAAAAAAACGTTTGGTTTGATGTGGAATCTGAATGATGCCTTGCAGTAATTGACGTGCTGTCACCGTAAACCATCGTAAGATTTCTTTGAGACTAGCTTCTATAACACGAGCACGTATTTGTGGATTTTTTTCGCGACTGATGCCGTACAAGGCACGAATCAATTTGACGGGAAGATGAAACTGAAGGGACGTCATGTTGACGATGTGTGAGACAGACCCCAAGTGACCGAGGATTTTATAGATTTTTTATGGTGGTTGTGGTTGTTATTAAGTCAACGAAGGGACGTGTACACGACAGGCCCTCCGTATTGGCACCAGTGGTGAAACAGATGGGTACGAAATCGCAAATAATCGGGGGTGGATGGGTGGGTTTTAAATCCACCAGTAAATAAGCATGTGGGGTTTGAGTGGCATCGTCGTACGCATGAGTCAGCCAATGCGTTGCTAACTGTTTGGCTAACTCTTGCACTTGCGATTTATCTCTAGGGCTTTTAAACAACACCACGTAATGAGCATTGAGGCTGATGGTGCGATGGGCTTTACTTTGTTGAAACAAATTTTGAGTGATGTAAATGACACTGGCATTACGATGATGCCCTTTGCGCGAAAACCACAGTTTAATTTCTTCTTGGTCTTCTGCTAACATGTCGTCAAAAATAACCAAATGAGTTTGACTAGGGTCAGACACGATCCCGTCGTCATCGCCAGGAATGCCTTCCACAAAGACGATGGAATCGCCTTGACTTTCTCGCAGAAGGCTGTACGCCGATTGCCACTCTTTGTAACGCCACACGATTCGTTGAGGTGGACGATCGATCAAATGATGTTTATGTTCGATCAAACGTTTGACAAATTTGGTTTTGCCTGAACCGCTAGGTCCAGCAATGAGCATGTTAAAGGGATGGCGAAGATACAAGGCCTCCCAACTAGTCCGATCTACGTGTTCGTCGATGACTTTGACAGTGGAGGAAGAGGGAGCAGAGACAGTAGAGGTAGCCATAGTAGTTCTAGTAGTGTAAGGAATGTCACTTTTGACACGAAGACAGACAAGACAAGAGTTTTTATACTTTTTTCAGGACACCTTTATTGCCATCTTTAAAAGTGAACAACACGAAAGACAAAAATTCATAAAAGCCAAATGGTTAAGTACATGAATAAAAGACACATCAAAACGATCATAGTGGAATATAAACAAGTCTCTGTACAACACCATTTGTGGTGACCAAGAAGTGGTATCATAGGGACAGTGTGCAATGTTCTTAAAGTCTCTACACTCCTTGGCACAATCACACAAGGGTCTTCCTGGAACGGTCTTTTGGGGATGTCGATAACGGTTCTGTCCTGAAGAGAGTGGTTTTCCTCGGTCACGACTTCTTCTTCTTCTGGCACTGTCACTAACAATGGTTTAAAAGTTACTTTTTTCACTGAACGTTTTAATTTTTTAGGATGACAAATCTTGGGCATAGTGTGCCACTTCTTTTGTACAAGCCTCGAAACCCCAGCTTTTCCAGTCACGTACATCTTTCCAGTGAGGGTGTAAGTCACAAGCTACACACACATCATCGTACACATCTTCAATACCTAAAAGTTGACGAATCTTTCTGTCTTGTAGAGATTGTCAAGAAGTATCGAGATCAAAGCACAAAGCTTTGAGCTAAATGAGTTTTTCGGGTACATTTAAAGGAACCACTTTCATGCTTTTGTTTTGGAGTGGTATGTACTGTTTGTAAAGAGTCCACAAAGAATCGGCTGGTAAACGAAATCCCAGACAGGAAGTCACTAACACACACACCACACGTCGACCCCAATTCAATGGACACAGTTCTCGTAATAGGCGATCGTAATCCTACACCGTTTCAATAGTGTCATTGATTAAGGAAATCAATGACACTATTGAAACGGTGTAGGATTACGGACCACGGAATCTGTTGTATCACGATTTATACCTTCTTTCGTGTAAGGTAATAAGTGTACTTTTTGAACAGAATCGGTTTTATTTTAGTACCGCACCAAAATCGCTTAGTCACTAACTCACACACCACACATCGCACAGAAGTTTCCTCTTGAACTAAAAAGAATAGTTCTTGTAAAGATTTGTTGTAATCCTCTAACTCGTCTTTTGGAATTCGGTGTATTAGGAAAAACTTGCAAGTTGAATGAGTGGCATCCAAAAATTTATGAATTTCACGCGATTCATCAATGTCTGACCAATGGAACACTTTGAAATGGATCAGGCCTCTTATACCATTCAGGAACCAGTGATTCCAACATCGGTGACGTAACGGATGCAATTGTTCTTTCCGTTTCACTTGTATTTTGACCAACTCTCGGTAAATGCGTTCTCTCAACTCCACAGGCAAACCACGAATGTTCTCTTGTAAAGTATCCATGACCATGTCAGTCAAACACTTCTCCTAGAGCGAAAGTAACGGACAAAGTGAATAATTTCTGACCACTGCCATTCCAGGAATCGGTCAAGAATGTCAATAAAATCTTCAAATGTAAATGGCCTAAACCGGAATATTCGGATGAACGCACACTTGATCTAGAGAAATCTGACTTGTTGACTTTTGTCAATTTCCTCTTGTGAATTTCTCGACATAAAAGTTCCTCAGTCACAAATTGAGATTTTACTCTGGCTAGTCCCAGCCAAATGTCCTTGCAGATCTTCTCTTGCAATTCGTTTGGTAATGTTTGAAGATTATTTTTCAGATGAGGTTTAAATACTTGTCTAGGGGTTGTCCAACGTTTGACACCTAACCAAGCAGCTGTTTTCTTAAACGACATGGTATGCCCACTTCACTGACGAGGTCCCACCAAAGGTAGGTAGTGACAATCCGGAGACCATCGAGCATGTTCCAGGTAAGCGCAATCTTTCTTCTCCCACTCGTGAAGTGACACACCGCAACTGAAGCACTTGACTTTATCCCCTTCGCCCAAGTAGATAAATCTGGCTCTAGCTAATTCTTCGGGGGTAGGTCCTCCCAGATATTTTGGCCATTTTCCACGGAAGGTTTGGATCCGACTTTCAAAATCGCAATATTCAGGTAAACGCACAGGGAACGTATATTCTTCTTTCACGGGTTCATTTTGATGAGGGTACGGTAGCCGCATGGTTTCATAATGATGACATCCACCATGAAAACCAGTAAAATGAAAAGACGTACGATGACGAGTGGCATCGCTTTCGCATCCATCAGGTTTGACACGCACAACATTACTTTCCATGGTAGGTATGGTAGTAGTAGTTATAGCAAAGTTCCGATGATGATGTGGTATTGAATCGCTATGGTCACAGCGTACGGGATCCCTGTAATCGCAAGGCACAGCATCGCACTCGAGTTTGCTCTTGCATGATACTTGCTGTTTGAAAGGATTCATCTTTCTCGCTTGACAATGGTAGTCACAATAAACTATCGATCTTGCACGTTGTCCCTTTTTATATGCAGACCAATATCGGCGTGTCCGTACGGTAAAGTGAAGTGATTGGGAAGCCGAACTCGCTTCTGGTACACGATTTGATAGACTTTTTCCAAGGGCCGGCTAACGATTTGATGTGTCGGTAAACGTACAATCTTGTGCGGTTCGTGGGTCGTTACTTTAAAATTTCCATCCTCTCCAGACTGCAAGGCTTCTTTCAAGACGCCAAAGTTCACCACTCGACTGGTGCGATAATTGAGAGTCAATCCTTTCACTTTACACTCCGTGTGTACTTCTCCTTGTGGGTCACGGTATTCGTAGCCGTAATTTTTGGGACCGCCACTTGCAAAACTTAGAATCTTGTCGTCGGGATGCTCGTCCGTCCAGGCTCCTAAACGGTCTCCTTCGATGAGAGGATGAGGTTGACCCAGGCGATCGATGTAGATGCAACTGTCCGTGTCAAAATACAGCACACGATCTCCTAACAGTTCTAAAGCTTCGTACAGTTTTAAACGAGCATGGGCTGTCACGTAAGCCGCAATGATGACATTTCCAAATTCGTCGGCTTCTACAAAGTCCAGTTCTTCTTTGTAATTGACTAAGATCAAGTCCTCACGAACGACGTCCAAGTGTTTCATGTATCTGGTTTTGTCGTGAATCATCTGGAAGTAGCGAGAAGGTTCTGTCAAATACTCCGTCTTGGGTAAACACGGTCGTTGTGCCATTTTACCCCAACAAGCAATTTAACATCACTCTGGCAAACGATCGCCTTCCTTCGTTTTTCTCGATGTGGTCTAAAGTGATGCCTTCCTGCTCCCAGTATTTCTCTTTGAATTTCTTTTGGTTTTCGGGAGTGTCGCACCAGGAAGGATAGCCACTAGCTTCTTGTTTCAGTTTCAAAAAGGCATTCACGTAGTCTGCGAAAATGTCTTTGTGAGTCTCGTCGCCCTTGTGGTATTTTTCTGTCTTGGGAAAGTGGTAAATTTCGTACACTTCTAACAGTTGGTATCTCAAGTCCAGAGCTTTAAACAATTCCACGCTGACCCACGTTCCCGTCAAGGCGCTTTCTTCCTGAGTGTGCTGACAAGGTCGGTCTTGGTGGCACGTTTCGGCACAAATACGGCACAAGGGAAACATCAGTTTTCCTTGGCAATGGTGAGGTAAAACGGGATGGTACAAGTGCGTGGGAGGCAAGACTTTGCACTTCATCAGTCCTTCGTATTGACGAATGTTGTCCACGTCGATATGTTTCGTCAGCAATTGCGGATGCCCTGCGGAAAAGTGACAATATTTGCACACGTACGGATACAGCGAACACACGTCCAAGTATTTGGTTTCTTCTCCTTTCTCCTCGTCGGCTTGGTACAGCAAACAGGTGACATTCGTCCGTCCTCCGTACAAGCTGCCCCGCGGGTTCAGTGGGTCCACCAGCTTGTAACTTTCCACGATGCGCTTAAACTCGGGATCGGTTTTCAAACGGTGATCGTACTCGTCTTCCCACATTTCTACCACTTAGTATCCTTGCTGTTCTAACTTCAAGCGACGCTGACAAGTAGCCTGGTACAAGTATTCCATGGTCCGTTGTAAAAACTGATTTTTAGTGCCACGTTGAGGGTAACAGATGGGACATCCGTGAAATAAGCACCCGTTAAATTCGTACACGATCTTGGGGTTTTCTAAGTCCCTGCCATCCACCGAATACGTTCCAATGGTCTTTTCGCATCCTTCGTTGCGAGCGTGTTGGATCCATTTGTCTTCCTTGTCGCACAAGTAATGTAACCAGCGTAGGGCTTTGACCGAGTACTGACGTTTGACAAAATTGGTCGTTTGAGGACTGATGACAGCTAGGGTGTTTTCGGGCATGAATCGTTGGCGGTACACTAAGGAACACGCTTTGGCAATGGTGCAAGCTTCTTTCAAAGAGTCTATCCCTCCGTGTTCCATGAACAGTTCTCGAAATTTTCCACAGCAACGCCGTAGAATGTCCACGTCGGAACGACAATATTTTAACATTTCTCCCTGAAAGTCGAAGGGGCCCGAGGCGTGTGTGTGGTACCAAGCGTAGAAAGCTTCTCGTTGTTCGGTACGCATGTTCTCGGGGTCGTAGTAGTGAGTCTCCGGCAAATGGGGTAGAATAGCGTGTTGATTGGCTTCGGTGTTGAAAAAATGTGGAAAATAGCCTTTGGCCATTTCTGTCATTCCAAACGTTTTAGGCATGGCTAAGTAACTCATCGAATCTTTAAACTGCACTTGTCCCACATGCATGGAGATGATTTTGGCTCCGTTCAAAGTCAGTTTAGGACGCTCGGTACTTTGTTCCGTATAGTATCTGAGGAGAAATTGCCCATCGTATCCCGAGAAATTGTGAACCATCACCATGGCATGGCGATGACAATCTCCGTAACGTTCGATGTCTTCTTGGCTCCACGTTTCGTCGATAGGGTCTAAGATCCATTGGGCGAAATCGGCTAGCGTGTTCGGTTCACGAGAGATTTTTTGACGTCCTCCAGGAATCTTGCTACAGTGAGGGCAATGAGTAAAGATAGGCTCTTGGATGCACTTATCACACGCTTGGTGAGCCACGCAGAAATTAGGAATGTGAATGCCAATCTCTTGCATGCATTCGAAATCGAAAAAGATGAAATTACCTATCTTCTGGTCATTATCTTCTTCTTCCTCATGTTTGGATTGGTATTTTTGAATGTAGCATTGGTGTTCCAAGTCCACGATTTGGCGAGAAATGTGACATCGCTTCTTTCCTGAACATACGTGCGCCATGGTATTATTGGTACGTATGCCTTGTCCACAAGTTGGGCACAATCTCAGGAGCTGACAAGCACTTTTCTGCTGTGAACCTTACGTCTTTAGATGTTTTTGGTAACAGAAAGGGCTGACAAACGTGCGCTGATAAGTTGGGCAATGCACACGTTCTTGTCCTTGGTCCAGACAGGGCTTAGAGGCTAAACATCCCTCACATTTCGATCCGCAATGCTTGTGTTGCTCTCGGTTGTTATAGCCATCGTCACATTTCTCACAGTAATAACTGTATCCCAGAAATGCAGTGATACTGGTAATGGCATCGAAATGTTCATCGTGATGATAGACGTGAATGTATTTTCCGTCCTTGAAATTTTTTGCCTCGAAACAACAGAGGTCCGCGTACTTCTTGAGGGTGTATTTTCAAGGTGTAGCGTGGAGCGAAGACGTCTTGTAACTTTTGTATTTCAGGAATGCCACAGGGTGTGTCTTTGGAAAGGCCAGCTTGCTTGTAACAGGAGTTAAGCTTCTCTTCGTTGTTTGGCTTGGCTAGATTTTTTAATAGTTTGCCAGGCTCTTTTCCATTCTGCTGTGTCGTTCTTGTCGGCATAGGTTCGTCCCACCACGATGGCACGGGCTAAACACATCCTGTCTTGAAGATTGTTAATTTGAACGATGCTACGCTTGACGTTACGAAGTTCGTTCACCAATAACACCTTTTTGTGTCCTGTCCCTTGGGGAAGAGAAACGCGGGTCATGAACAGCGTCGCTTTTCCATCGGTGATGTGAAACTTGTCGTTGGATTGCTGCACGTGTTGAATCTTGTCGATGACTTTGGAAGGTGTCAATTCTGCTGGACTGCTAAACTCGATCCAAACGGGAGACTTCAAACTGTCGTGATGAATGGAAAGTCTCAAGCGATCGTCTTCTTTGGCTTCACATTGCTGTTTCAGTGTGGTTCACAAAGAATCCCACACATTGGTGATGAACACCTCTGCTTTCTCCAGTGGTACGTCGGACTTGAAATCTTTAAACTTCACCGTGTACGTGTAGGCTGTGGGTCTAAATTTTCTAGAGGAGCGTTTGTCCGTCTCTCGAATGTGGTAGTACTTTTCAGGGTTAACTGTTGGTGATGGACTTTGACTTGGTGTAGACTCTCTGGGAATAGATTCTGGCTCACTCATCTCATCTTCAAAATCGCTGGCATGAATTTGAGCCAAGACTTCAGCTACTGTGCGAGGAGATAAATCACGTTTCTCCCTTTTACTTTCTTCTCCTTTTTTTTACGAAATGATGCGATCATTTCATCTTGACTGCAAAAAGTCAAATGACTACATTTGAAACGCCATGGACCCCTATATATCCATGTCAGGCTCAGTGTATATATAACGGGTTGGTGCCTTCCCTCTCAGTATTCATTTCTGTCTCAAGCCAACCAGCACGATGGAAGAACCCACACAGATCGAACTTCTGATAAGAGCTTTGCGAGGTGTCATAAGAAAGTTTTCTTCAGACAAGCCGACGGACTACTCCCCCTCCTTTCGAGATAAAAGTCAAGATACTTGCTATATCTGTCAGAAGAAAGGGCATTGGGCTACAGAATGTGCAGATCGGCAAAAAAGCAAGACCAGTGTCAAAAGAGACAAAAGTCAAGATACCTGTTATCATTGTCAAGAGAAAGGACATTGGTTTTCAGACTGTCCTAGAAAACAACAGGAGCAGGAGGAGGAAGAAGAATAGGTACTCTCGGCAAAAGAAGAACCCCAACACGTTCAAAAAGATAAGACAGAAAAGAAAAGAAGACGAGAAAAAAGTGAGGAAAAAGAGGAGGAAAAAAACTGAAAGTGAAGAAATTTAAAACACAGAGAGAGAGTGAAAGGAAAAAGACAGAGAAGAAGTCTATCAACTTTTTTTAAAAAGTGTTGTGTTGTGTTGTGAAATGGATTGTAATATTTGTACCGGAATAGACCAGACTGAAAAAACGTGTCTCCTGGTTTTGATATTTTAGAATAAGGGTCTTCACTCACGCACTCACAACACGTCTATTATGGGGTAAAAAAGGGATTTTGAGTTTTAATTGATTTTGGCTAAATGAATATTATCTCTTTTCGAAAGAAGTGAGTGGCCCTGAACAGGGCCTTTGGGTGTTTTGTTTTTTTTCTTAGAACAAACTCAGGAACGAGAAGCAATCAGCTTTAACTGCCTTAAGCCTTTGCCACGGCCAAGGCCTACTTCTGGACTTGCTTCTGCCAATGATTTGGTAGAAATTACTTGGGGTAGTATCTGAAGTGTAATAACCGGGATGGACTGTTTGGCTCGGGAAGGTCTTTTTCTCTTGGGTCGTAATAAAGAAGTCTGATACATTTGTTTCAGACTTCTTAACTCTGCCAAAATGTTCAAGAGTACCGTTACCGTTTGAGGTTCACTGTTCTCCTTCTCCTTCTCTCCTAGACCTTGTTTCTTCTCTGCTTCTTCTTCTTCCTGTCGTTTCCTTCTTGCCTCTTCTTCTTCTCGCTGTTGCTGTTGAAGGCGAAAAGTTTGTTCTGCTTCTTTCTGCTGTTGGAAAAATTTCTCCAATTCTTCTTTCTGTCTCTGTTTAAAATCCTCGACGTGTGGTAAAGAAGGAGAAGGTGGCGAAGGTACTGGTACCGGAACAAATTCTAGCGAAGAGAGAAAATCTACTAAATCCCAGTTGAAATCTACCTCTTCAGGAAGTAGTGCTGTGTTAACTTTGGTAACCGCTGCTATCCCATCGCTTCTCATCTACGGACCAGAGGTTAGACAAAGTTTGAGGAAGAGAAGAAAACCTATGCGATGCCCTCTATGTTAACGGAATGGTGTTAACATAACAAACAACGGCCCTTTCAGGGCCACTTCATATACCTCGAAAAGATGTTTTTTCTTTCTTGCCTAAAAATTGTTTTTTTTATTCGATTGTATAATTTATGTTTAACTAGAAAAAACATTATTCTCTTACCTAATTTTTTTTTTGTCGGTTGTATAGTTTGGGTAGGATAGATTGATGTTCATCAATCTATGGAAACGAACGTGAATGCATAAAACATACTCTCTACTATCCACAGACACGAACGCGAATGCATAAAACATACTATACTATCCACTGACACGAACGCGAATGCATAAAACATACTATACTATCCACTGACACGTACGCGAACCCATAAAACTTTGTATAGAAATGAAACAGGTGGCATGACGTCACGGTACTTGCTACATTGTTGCAAGTGTCCAGTACCGTGACGTCATCCTACCTGTTCAAAATCCCATTGTCCGTATATCGTCCCAGGGTGATATTTTGTCCGTATAAATCCTGTCCGTATAGTACAAAGTAGGGTCCCGTAATGCTAATTCCCATTGTCCATATACTATCCCCTATCACTACTAGTATGATAGACAGGGTCCTATGTCAGAACGGGTCATGGGGGTAATCTGAGGTATTTTTATCCCTCTGTATGATTTTTTCCTTCAGATTATTGCTTTGTTTTTTTCTTTCTCAACATTAAGCTTGCGTCGAGCACCTGTGGGCGGGACCTTAACACCGTTATTGTCTGCGGGTTTCATTCCTGACGGAAGTTTTCAGTATAAATGACGACCTGTTCGCCAATCATTTCCAGTTCCCGGACAAGTCCATTTTCAGCGAAGGGGTGTATCTAGGACTACACATGTAGGTACGTAGAAGGAAACTACTTTGTCGTCTGCTTCCTATATTTACAATGTTAAATCAAGCAAAGGAAAAGAATGACAACTACAAATTTGCCTTTCACGTGGATTTAACAAGCGGTGTAATTTCTATGTACATGTGCGCAAAGTATATAACTCTTAACTCTCAATATTATGGTATAGTCTGACTATACCTCCCAGTTTGTTTGTACCCCCCTTACCGATTTCAATAATGGAAACCTTTATTGTGATAAAAAGTGCAAGGAACTTAGTCAATTCATTCATTGATTTATAATTTCTGACCTGACTGGGAGTAGAGTGCCCCTAACACCGTCATCGTCTGCGCGTTTCAAGACACACGGTATTAATTGTATGGAAAAATGGCAAACAGCCTGGAATTGGGTGAACACAAAATAGAGTATATATATATATATATATATATATATATATATATATATATATATATATATATATATATATATGGGCTTGGCTGGCCAGCATTGGGTAATAATTTTGAGAGCTTATCCTAGTTGTAAGTGAAAAAATAGAGGCATTGTTTTATTGATGGAATTTCAGTCCTTTAACAGCCTTGAGTTTGGAACACTCATTTCTAAAATTAGTACCTGACTCTTTGGTGTGGAATTGAAAGCACACGTTTCAAACACATGCAGGTCCAGAAAATGCCGCGGCTCATATCCTTTCCTCTACACAGAAGCCGACATCCAGGTTTCATCTATACTGATAAATGTAGGTTTGATCATGAGCACTCAAAAATTTTAAGTTACTGAATTTTTAATATCACGGTGTTTGCATAGGTTACTATGGGAACTGAATCAGTACCGTGAGTCCTTCATGCTTCACGGAAGTTTTCAATAGACAGGCTCGAGATCCATTTCCAGTTCTTGGACAAGTCCCTTTTCAGCAAAGGGATGTGTGCAGGACTACAGATGTACATACATGTGTAGTCTGCTTCCGATATTTACAATGTCTAATCAAGCAAAGGGAAAGAATGACAACAACAAATTTGCCTTTCGAGTGGATTTAACAAGCGGTTTAATTTCTATGTTCATGTGTGCAAAGGGATATACCGGTAAGTCCAGGTAATTTACTGAATTATCCGGCAGTTACCGAATATGATGAAATACGTCATTATGTTGTCTGAGGGAAATAAACTAACCCATAGTGTACGCAATACGGCGCCGTGTTAGTATGGAAAGTCCCTAAGCATGTTACTGCAGGGGATACCAGTATTAGTGCCACTCTGGTTAAGTCAGGTTAGAAATTATAAATCAATGACTCAACTGACTTAGTTCTGTGCACTTTTTATCGCATTAAACGTTTTCGTTATTGAAATCGGTAGAGGGGTTCAAACAAACGGGGAGGTATAGTCACACTATAATTTACGGAATTATCCAGCATTTACTGAATTAGGCCGATAAATCAGCCCTTCACCCGTGATGATGTTGATTTTCGGGTGAGGGGCTGATATCACCTATTCATTAAAAGCTGCAATTATCTGCATTCAAATTTGGCTGCACACATCGGTGGACATTTTATACACTTACCGGTATTTCTCGTGGCTGTGCAGCTACCGTCAGCTGTAGAGTTCTTTTGGTGACATGTACATTATATTTCCGGAGTATATCATATGTTTTGTGACTTGTAAATCCACCTGGAATAGCACAACTATCTGAACTGTGGCCATTTTGACTTTCGCGCTTGATATGGCTGTTACCAATTTCCGGTATGTGTCTAAAGTGTACGCAGGCTTGTTCCGGAAAGATTTGCATGAAGCAGAATTGCACATTTTAATGAACAGGTGACATCAGACCCACATATCGTCCATCAGTATCAACACAGATTCGGGGGTTTGATTTATCGGACTATTACTGAATGTGATGAACTAATTCACAATGATGTCTGAGGAAATCAACAACAACGCAACATGGCGCCGTATTAGTATGGAAAGTCAGTTAAGCATGAAAGACGCAGAGAATACCAGTGTTAGGGCCACTCTAGTCACATTCAGGTTAGAAAGTATAAATCACTTTTTATCAAGTTAAAGATTTCCGTTATTGAACTCGTTGGGGTGGGGGATACAAACAAACAGGGAGGTATAGTCAGACTATAATTTTGAATAGAATGTTTTGGTGACTATTACCCCTTTTTCAAATGGTAAGCATTGCAGTATTTTATTTTCGACAATTGGTCGAATTCGGAGTTTTGTTTATATATATATATATATATATATATATATATATATATATATATATATATATATATATATATATATAATACAAATCATATGGCGAATAACAGTCCTTTCAAGTGCACTGGATCCAGCAAGGAATCACGTTTGTCAGGGATTGATTAAGATAAATGCAACAAACGGACAACGAAACGTGCAAAACTAGTATCTAACTAGCCTGAGCGCTTTCGACTCTTAATGAGTCTTTTTCAAAGGCATATACAAAACATAGACAAGACAAACAAATAAAACAGAAAAACCGCAGTGTTTGCAAAACTTTACATGGCTGTTTCTACAGGAATTAACCCTTTAAATTTATTATGTTTCTACTAGTTTATATCAACTTGTTGCGGATACTGGAAAATATTTGTATTGACCTAGAAATCGATGAGCCATAACGACATCTGTTATTTTATGTAGGGGGATATAAATTAAAATACAAACGTGTGTGTGTGTTGTGTGTGTGAAAATTTGTATGAAAACGAAAGAACAGGGCGAAATCCCGGACATTTGTTTTAGATATTTAAAAAAAAAGAAAAACTGGACATGTCCGGGAAAAAGCGGACCTATGTCAACCATAAATTCAACATATAACATTGGAATGCTCCACGACATTGAAATTACTACAGCAACCTTCTCACTGGACCAGCTTTTGTCGGGAGCAGGTCAAACCATACTTGAGTCTGACTGACTGACTGAATGGGTTAAAGCCGCATATGCATTCGAGTGCTTTCGCGACTGGTTGTGGACCCTGGCTGGGCGATTAACCCCCTAATGAGGCACTTAGCCCCGGGCTGGGCTTTACAGCATATAGGAGGTATGAGCATGGTGCCATCACAGCCTCCTATTACCCACAGCGTGTCTTTCGGTCCGGCAACGAGGAAAGGCGGAAAGGAACCCAGAAGGCGGCAGCGCCAAAACGCCACAGCAACGCCCCGGAGAACCACACACTCCCGCAACCACGCGCCCCGGCCAACGCCAAGGCTGGACTTTTATGTCAAATCTAGTCCAGTTTGCCTAGTGGACAGCCCTATACCAATTTTGTGTTAGTCACCTGTGCAATTGTTCATGTGTTCGGGGTTGTGAATTTTGAATAGTTTGGTGAGTTGTAACTTTGTGTACTAAGTGTACTTGTGCATTTGCCGAAAAGGATTGCCAATTATGTGGAAGGTTAGCCCTCCCATTAACGTTATCTGTACTCAGTTATGTTTTGATGGTTTTTGTTTTAGACGGGGGATCTAAAGGATCTTGTTTGTTTTGTTTTTGGTCTTCATATGCCAAATTGAAGACCCTTGGTTTTGGAAAGGGAAAGGGGCCCTCTCTCCTCAACCCCCACATTTTGCCTCATGATCGGGTTCGTGGTGGGAAATCTGTATAGTCAGCATCGGCTTGCCGCTATCAGGATCTCACCCAGGTATATGCTAGTATGTTTTCCCTAGCACCCGTTTTGTGCCCGTTTTCGCTTGTCTTGTGGGTAAGTGTGAGGAGAGGGACGTTTGTCCATTTCGAGTGGGAACTACAATAGCTCCTTCTTATGAGGAGGAATTGTATCTCGATCTGGTTATTCTACGCTTGTCCGGAAGGGGTTTGTGGAGCAGCAGGTAGAGCTTCCTGGACTGCTCCTTGCTTTGATGTTTGTCCGATCGCTTGTCCGGAAGGGGTTTGTAGAGCAGCAGGTAGAGCTTCCTGGACTGCTCCTTGCTTTGATGCTTGTCCGATCAAAATAAATAAACAAAAAAATAAAGAAATAAAGAAATCAATAAAATAAGAATATAAGCACATATGTACCGGGGCCATAGTGGGAAATCTTTACTCGGCACTGGCTTGCCGATATCAGGATCCCATCCCGGTATTTGCTAGTATATTTTCCGTAGCACCTGTTTAATGGTCCCAACTTACTTTGATTTAAAAGAAAAAAGGAAAAAAAAAAAAAGAAAAATTTAATACATAAAAAAATAAATATATAAAAAAAAAATAGAAAATATATGTGCCGGGGCCGTAGTGGGAAATCGTTGCTCAGCACTGGCTTGCCGATATCAGGATCCCACCCAGGTATCTGGTAGTCGGTGCTCCCTAGCACCTGTTTATTGGTCCCAGCATCCTTTGGTTTAAATCTTCTTTCCTTCCTTTCTTCTGTCCTCTGTATTCCTCCTTTTCTTCCTTCCCGTGGATCCTTTCTTTCTTGCCGTCTGTTCTTTTGGTATTGTCCGTCAGTCTATTGTTTGAATGTCTTAAGTGTTAGGATCTTGTGTATTAATTTTAATTATTGTTAAATTAATTCCGTTTTGGTGTAAGTGGGCAGTATTCATGACCTATGTAAGGTCTAATTTGGTATATGTGTCTGTTATGTTTAAGTTGTATATTGTTGTTATTTGTTTTAGAGATTATATATATATTTCTACATGAGTCGTGATTGTGTAGTTATGAGGTATTAAATATAGTTACATTTAATATGTTAAATATATGTAAGTTAGTGACTCGGTTTTGGTGGTCAGGGATTGTGATGTTCAAATTTGGGTCAAATAATGTGGTGTTTGTTATGTTTGTAAGGTGAAATTTGATTGGTTGTTGACTTGGTTATTTTCAATCCATTTTATTTGACACTTCTACTAGTATTGCAATTTGGAGGATTGAAACATGAGGGATTGAAATGTTTTAATTATTTGGGTTTATCCGGCGGGAGATGCTGCGTTTGTAAGGTCGATTTTGGTTGGTTGTTGGACTGGTGAATTTCAATCCGTTTTTGTATCGTCGATACCTCAACTAGTATTGCAATTTGGAGGATTGAAACATAAGGGATTGAAATGTTTCAATTGTTTAGGTTTATCAGGCGGGAGATGTTGCGTTTGTAAGGTAGATTTTTATTGGTTGTTGGACGGGTGAATTTCAATCCGTTTTTATGTCGTTGTTGTAACACGGGTTTTAGAATTTAATTTAAGGTTAATTTGGTTTTGGGTTCTTGATCCAATTTAGATTATACAACGTGTTTATGTTACGTTATTATGTGTTTTAATGATATATTTTCTTTAGTGATAGTAATTGTAACTAGTTAATATTGTTATAAGTTTGATTACATTTTTAATGTATTAATAATACGAGTTAGAGTTAAGGTGTGTGATTTAATAGATAATTCCTATATTGTTAGTTAAACGTTGTTGAAAATAAATGATTTCTTTACCTTGGGCAGTGAGCGTAATGTGTAGTCTGTCTAGTCCGCAGTCAGTTTTCCTTTGTTCTGGGGAGAGACCCCCTGCTGCTGCAGCTGTGAGCTTGTGATGTTGGTTGTTAATTTCGACTTAAAATTTCGATTTCGGCTATAATTTCTTCCAAATCCTGTGTGTTTATCTCTTTTCGTCTGTTTTGACGTATTTCGTATCTCCCTTGAAGTCCTAATTTGCTGTATTTTGTAAACCTCGGCAGCAGCGTGGCACACGTCCGTCCTCCTTGCGTCCAGTGTGATGATCATACTCGAGTCGAATCAGTGGCGTCACTAGGGTTGGTGTCACCCAGTGCGGTAACTCATGGTGTCACCCCCATGGACCTCCTTCCTGCACAAAAATTCAAAAATTTTATTGATAGTCATGTGTGGTAACTCATGGTGTCACCCCCATGGACCCCCTTCCTGCACAAAAATTCAAAACTAGCGACAGTCATGTGCGGTAACTCATGGTGTCACCCCGATGGACCTCCTTCCTGCACAAAAATTCAAAAATTTTATTGATAGTCATGTGTGGTAACTCATGATGTCACCCCCATGGACCCCCTTCCTGCACAAAAATTCAAAAATTTTACAGACAGTCATTTTAGTGTCACCCCCTCTGATGGTGTCACCCGGTACGGTCCACACCCCCACCCGTGACGCCACTGAGTCGAATCGTACTTAAGTCATAACGTACCCAAGTCAAAACGTACCCAAATTAAAGCAAGACCCAACACGTTAAAGTTCGGACATCTATTGGCAAAGTTTTATATGTTAAAGTTCCGTGTATCAGTAGATATGACCTCTCAGTAAGTTGTGAATTGGCATCTATGGTTTTGATTACCTTTGTTTGAACATTGTAGAAAAGATAACGTTAATATTGTAAAACCATCTTGGCCGTAGAAATTTCCTCTGATATGGAG
>JAECUM010036950.1:0-25932 GCA_016617855.1 Megalonaias nervosa
CTCTTGGTACTGGTGGCAGTGGTTGTGGTTGTGGATGACGTCGTGGCTGTAGAGGTTTCCTCACCTCAGGCTTGACCTCACACAAACGCCTAAGTTTGAGGTGAGGTAGGATCAGTTCATTCTTCTTTTCCTTCTCCTATTGTTTTCTATTTTCTCCTCCTCCTTCTCTATCCTGGCACTGCACTGGATCTCCTCCATGGCCAGCTCATCCAGGATGCGCCTGGCATACTCCAGGTGCATTTGGAGTTCAAGATGCTTGGTGATTATGCTCACTTTTGTCTTGTTGGTACGTCAAGGAATGGTAGCCAGACTGACGAACGCTTCGCAATACATCCCTGAAAAGCGGACGTGAAGGAAAACATCCCCTTACACAAAAAACTAACAATGCCCATATAAACCAATAAAACATGGAATGCGCAGACCTAAAAGAAACACGTTCACTTTTACCTACAATTACAAGTCAGAGAGACGAGGTGTTTATAGGCACTCTTCTATTTTTTTTAAACCCACAGACAAGCACATACAAGTATATGATTGGCAATTTGACTAGTATCTCTTTTATAGACTGTTGGGGGTAGCCCTAAAAAGGGCTGTTTTGTTGGAAAGGGGTGGTTATGGCAATCTCTTATCGTCTAAGATTGCGTCCCCGTCTGGCTGCAGGCTTTCCGAAAGTATAGTGTCTGCTTCTGCGAATGAAGAAGAACTCTTTCGTGTCCACAGGACAGTGCACAATGCAAGCCTCTGTCTGGCTCCTGCTGCTGTTGTTGCTTCTGTTTTCTCTGCTGTTTCTTAAGTCTGTACTACTCTGTCCATTCTTCCTGCTCTTTCTTGATTTCGTCTTTAAATACCTCTTCTCTCAGGTTTTGGGCCACTTTTAACATACTGACATTTTCAATCTCATCAGGCTTGGATATCAGGTTTTGCCTGACACGATGTAAATTTACGTAGGCTTCGTTTAGCTTTGCTAGTCTTGAAGGCATCTTCATAGGTGGATGAATCAACAAAGGATGGTCAAAGTGAATGAATGAATAAAGGATTTAAGTCGCATATGCTATCTAAGAGCTTTCGCGACTGGTTAATTCTCAAGAGTCGAGATTTTTAATTGGTCGGGATTGTAGGAATGGTGCCATTACAATCCCGCGTTTATGTGCGATGGTCGCACTTCTTATTTATATGTCTGGCCGAGGAAAAGGAGGAGAGGGACCAAGGAGGGCGCCACGAAACAACACACAGGGCACCACCACACACCCACAAGCAGCCGCCCCGCACACAGAGGAGGGGCAAAGCGCACCCCGGGACCGTTCAATTAATTTACGCACTGAAACACCAGGCCGCACTTGATTGGTCAAATTTAGTTTAGTTGTACTAGTGGACAACCCTATCGCCAATAGTGCGTAAGTCACTTGTGCAATTGTCTTAGTGTATGAGTTTTAGAATTTCATTACTCTTAACTATAGTAGTTCGTATTTTGGGTACAGAGTGTACATTTTCGTTCTAAATAGGACCAGTCAGCTGGGTGTAAGCCTTCCCATGTTTGTTAGTGTCACGCCTCGCTAAGGATAGGTGTTAATTTTGATGGTGGAGCCAAAGGATCTTGTTTGATTTTGTGTGGATAGAGCTTTTATCGAAAGAGGTCTTCAATATCCAAAGGAAGTACCTCATGGAATAGAGAAAAAAAAAAGGCCTTCGCTTCTCCGTAAAAAGGAAAGAACTTTGTAGTGGAAAATCTTTTGACAACACATGCTTGTTGTTTTTAGGATTCCACCCAGGTGTTTGCTAGTTTGTTTTCCCTAGCACCTGTTTTGGGTCCGTATTAGGCCATCGCTTGTCTGGGGAACAAAAAAGAAAAATAAAAATAAGCAAAAAGAAGGTGGGCAAGAGGGCTTTATAGTGGAAAATCTTTTGACAACACAGGCTTGTTGCTTGAAGGATTCCACCCAGGTGTTTACTAGCATATTTTTCCTAGCACCTGTTTTGGGTCCCAGAAATCGCCAGTAGTTGTTCGAGTTTGGCAGACAATAATACCTTCTTACGAGGTGGAATTGTCTCTTGAGTCAGCTACCTTTCGCTTGTCCGGGGAAAAAAAAGGGAGGGGAAAGGGCTCTATTTTTATTTGAAAGTCCGTGCTTTGGTTTTCTGTTCGCTAGTTGGTTGGTGTTGGTTCGACTTTCGTTGGTTGCAGTAGTACCCTTCCTCTCCTCTGTGTTCTCCTTTTCCCTCCTCTTGCTTTCTTCCTCCTCCATCGTCTATCCCCTTACTTATTTCTTTCTCGTAATTTTGAAGAAAAAATATTGTGTTTCTATGATGGTGTGTTAAAACAGTGAAGGCTCATGCAAGACGGGGTTGAGGAGTAGAGAGAAAAAAAAATAGAGTAATATTTTTTTTTTCTTTCTTTTTTTTTGGGAAAGGATATATATATATATATATATATATATATATATATATATATATATATATATATATATATATATATATATTAAATGGGTAGAGGCACATGCGTGGGTAGTAGGATAAGTAGATAGTTCTATACATACAAAGGAAGTGTGTGTGCGTTTTGTTATGTGTGCTGAGACAGACGCCTCTGCTGAGTAATCAGGCCCCTGTAAGGCATATCAAGGACATCTATCCTGTGGTTAGGTTTTATATTGTATGTAGGTGGATTTTTAGTTCCAGTTGTACTATGAGATTTGAGATGAGGCAAGGGCTCCAGCCCGCGCATAGGCTGGTACATACCCCTAAATGGGTTGTAAACCTAAGCCCCCACTCCGTCTCACATCCCCTACTTTGTTTCTATTTATTTCTCTTTAGTGTTAGTTAGTTTCTATTTAGCTTCATGCGGGTGGATGAGAAGTAGGTAGGATTTATGGGGGGGGGGGGGTAGGTGGTGAAGGAATTGTTAAGGTTTGCTCTTCGTTTAATAGTCCTCCCTTGTGTTTATATGTTGCTGTATTTATTGATTTGTTTTAAATATTGTATTATGTGTCTGTATGTGGCATCGATGTTTGTTTTCCTTTTCGTGTCAAGTAGTTCGGGGTATGTTGCTGGAGATCCGATCCTCTTTTGATATTCCCTGAAGTCATTTCGTTGATTGCGGTATCTGGGGCAGGTGTTGAAGACATGGTCCAGTGTTTCTGGTTCAGGGCAATGGGGGCAGTTGATGGTTTGGTTTAGTTGGTCTTTAAGATGTCTTTCAGAGCTGCTTTTTAGTAGTGTTTTTGCTGTCCTTATCCTGTTGATAATTTTGAGATCGACAGGTTCCATAATTTTGGGCGATTTGATGTTTCTGGCTACCTCTAGTTGAAGTTGGAGTAGGTGTCTGCCCTTGTTAGTGTTGTTCCATTGCTGTTGCCATTTGTAATTTATTTCCTGTCTTAACTGGCTGTATAGTTCATGGACGCTGTAGGTGAGTGGGTGAATTGTGTTGTTCATGAGGTTTTGTTTCGCTGCAAGATCCGCCTTGTCATTTCCGGAGAGGTTGATGTGTGATGGCACCCATAAAAATTCAATGTTGTGTTGTTTTTCTTCAAGTTGCCGTATGATTGCCATGGTTTCTTCTAACATATTGCCTCTGCTTCTTGATGTGCCAGATTCGATTGATTTAAGGTCGCTTAAGGAGTCGGTTATGATGACATGGTGGTTGTGGTTTTGTGTCTTTATCCATTTTATTGCTTCCTTGATTGCCCAAAATTCTGCTGTGTAGACGGAGCAGCCGTCCGGTAGGCGAGCGCCGAATTGGAAATGTTGTTGTGGTACAACCATGGCTGCTGCAGTTCTATTTAGGTCTTTGGACTTGGATCCGTCAGTGTATATTTTGGTGTATCCTTTGTCTGTTTCCTCCATTACTTTGTGTATGTTGGTTAGGATTTTCCAGAGATTTTCCTGTTTGTTTCCGAAGGTCTGAGCAATGAGGTTTATTTTAGGTGCATTGTTTCTCCACGGGGCGGGGTCACAGATTTTGTATTGTTCTGCTTGTAGATCCGTTATCTCAAATTCTTCGCGGAGTGTATGTAACCGTTTACATGCTGAAGGTTTTGGGACACGTTTAGCACTAAAGGGGGTTCTGCATTCTTGTATCGTTGATTTGGTCGGGTAGGTATCCTCATGTATAGAGTTTCTGATGGCATAGCGCGGTATATGTTCTTCTCTTAGTTGCAGTGGCAAATCTCCGGTTAATATCTGTAGTTCTTCCGTACTGATGTTAGGTAGAGTGCCTGTGCATAGTCGAAGGGCTTTGTGTTGGAGGGAGTTTAGTTGGTGTAGAAGGGTGTTGTTGTTGTTTTTGTTGTTATGACAATACCACTATTACTATTACATGGAACGCGCGGACCTAAAAGAAACACTCACGTTGACTTTTTTACATATAAACACGGACACACACACTATCGGACAAGACTGAGAAACGAAGTGCTTATAGACACACTTCAATTTTTTAACATATAAAACATACAATTGTTTGGCAATTGAATTACTATGTCTTTTCTAGAGTACTGGAGTGCCCCTGAAAAGGGCTGTTTTGTTGACGGGGAGTGATGGCAATCTTTTACTGTCTAAGATTGCGTCCCCGTCTGGCGGTAGGCTTTCCTACAGGATACGGTCTGCTTCTGCGAAAAGAAAAGGAGAACTCCTTGGTGTCTACTCGGCAGTCGACAAAACCTCTGTCTGGTTCCTGCTGTTGTTCATGATGCTGTTGTTGCTGTTCTCTCTGCTGCTTCTGAAGTCTGTACTTCTCTGTCCATTCTTCCTGTTCTTTCTTGATTTCCTCCCTGAAGAGTTCTTCTATCAGGTCTTCGGTCACTTTTAACATCCTGATATTCTCTATCTCTTCAGGCTTTGGTATCAGGTTTTGCCTGACACGATGTAAATTCACGTAAGCTTCGTTCAGCTTGGCTAGTCTGGAAGGCATGTTCATAGGTGGACGAGTCAACAATTGATGGCCAGACTGCCAAGCCAAAGAATTATAGTCGCCTACCAAAACAAGTACTTTTGCAACTCGTTAAATCCCGAGTGTCGGGATATTTAATTGGTCGGGGTTGTAGGAATAGTGCCACTACAATGTGCGATGGTCGCACTATTTAATTGGTGGCTGGCAAAGGCAAAGGAGGAGAAGGTCCCAGAAAGTGCGCGTGTGCTGCAGCCATCGATGTTGTGTACGCCCCCAGAACCTCGGACCGTACTTTAATTGTCAAATTCAGTCCAGTTGTACTAATGGACAGACCCTGTTACCAATAGCGTGTGAGCCGCCTGTGCAATTATTCTAATTCTCAGTTAGTGAAAAAGAAATTTTTTCCTATCTCCTAACTATCGATTTTTAATCTAGTACATTAGTGTACGTGAAATAATTCCCTAGCAAATTGAGTATTTTATGTCTAAGCGACAATAATTGTTTTGGATCAATATTAGGGTTAAGGTTATAAGTTTGATCGGTAGCCAAAGGATCAGATTAGGTGTATTGGTTTGATCGAATCGGGATTCCAAGCCAAAATGGATTCCCTTTAAACTAATAGGCAATTTGAGCCCTTAAAATGGCTGTTATGGCATTTCAGTCGAAGGTACCACTGCGTTTTTCCATTTCTTCAAGGCGCCTTTGTCGAATTGATCGTGTCCTTGACATTCAAAGACGCCTATCCATTGTTTTATGCCATTTGCATTATTAGTTTGGTTATTGATTTATTATTCTAGGTTGTTGTACCATGAGATTTGAGATGAGGCAGGGTCTTCAGCCCGCGCTTAGGCTGGTACATACCCGTATGTGGGTCGTAAACCGAAGCCCCTACACCATCTTGCACCCCCTGGTTCATTTATATGGTGTATCGGTTTTTATTGATTATAGTTTTTAATTAGTTTTTTATGTCTGGCAGGGTATGTTGATTTATTGTGTATCTAGCTTTTAGGTTTTAGGTTTTGTCATGAAGTTTGAGATGAGGTAGGGGCTCCAGCCCGCGCTTAGGCTGGTACATACCCGTATGTGGGTCGTAAACCGAAGCCCCTACACCATCTTGCACCCCCTGGTTCATTTATATGGTGTATCGGTTTTTATTGATTATAGTTTTTAATTAGTTTTTTATGTCTGGCAGGGTATGTTGATTTATTGTGTATCTAGCTTTTAGGTTTTAGGTTTTGTCATGAAGTTTGAGATGAGGTAGGGGCTCCAGCCCGCGCTTAGGCTGGTACATACCCCTATGTGGATCGTAAACCGAAGCCCCCACCCCATCTCGCACCCCGTGGTTTGATTATCAGTTTTTTCCCATTTATTTTTAAAACTACTTGTATTTTTATATTTTATTAGGGAGTCCCGCTTCATGTATAAAGTTAATGATATTTTGATATGTGTTGTTGATGTTTGGGTTATTTTTTAGGAAGTCATGGAACACCCCCGGTGATCCAATCTTTTTCTGTTTGTTTATGAATTTAGTTCTTTCTTCCTTATATTTGTGGCAGATGTTCAGTACGTGATTTAGATCTTCAGGAACTTGGCAGTGGTAGCAGTTAATGTTGGACGGTTGGGGCCCTATGTGTCGACCGAAACCGCTTGCTAATTTCGTTTTGCCCGTTATTATTCTGTTTATAATTGTCTGATCAGAGCTGTTTACTTTTGGGGTTTGTACATTTCGACCAACCACATTTTGAATGGTATAAATTTGCGTCCTTTAGTGCTATTAGTCCACTGTTCCTGCCATTTGTTGTTGATTTAGGTCTTAATAATGCCTTGTATTTCGCTGACACTGTAGCTTATGGTTATGGGGTTTAGGTCACCAAATTTATGTTTTGCTATCTTGTCAGCCATTTCATTTCCTATAATTCCTATGTGAGGTGGGATCCACATCAGTTCCACATGTTGTTGTTTGTGGCTTAGCTCTTTTAGTAATAAGTTCGTTCTTTTTAGGAAATTATCTCTTGATTTGGAGTTTTTTTATTGTATGGCTGTTGCTACGCCGAGAGAGTCACTGATGATTACTGACTCTTTAATTTTGTTGTCTTTAATCCATTTTAATGCTTCCATTATTGCCCAGAATTCTGCCGTAAAAATTGAGCAGTGGTCAGGTTATCGGGTTCCCAATTGGATATTGTGTTCTGGGATAACCACTGCCGCTGCCGTTCTGGGTGGTTCAGATGTTTTGGAGCCATCCGTGTAGATTTTTACGAAACCGGAGTACGATGTGAGGATCTCAATTGTTATATTTATTTTTAGCATATGCTCTTCTTTAAGTTTGTTTCCAAATTTTGTTGGTTGTGTGTTAATTGATGGTTTTGAGGATATCCTTGGGGCTTGGTCAGGGAACTCAGTGGGTTCCGCCTGAAAATTTGTTATCGAGAGTAGTCCCGTCAGTAGATGGATCAGTTTTCCTCCTGGTGTATGAGGAACTAGTTTTCTGCTAAAGGCTTGATCGCATTTTAGTATGATTTTCCTAGTCGGGTGTGTTTCTAGATGAGTTGTTAACCTAGCAGCGTATCTTAGCAATAGTTTATGTCTTCTTAGTTGAAGTGGGAGTTCCCCTGTAAGTACTTGAAGTTCAGCTAATGATGTGGACGGGTGAGTGCCTGTACAGAAAATCAACTCTTTACGTTGGATCGTGTCCAGTTTATTGAGATGTTTAGGTTTTGCCGAGTTGTAAATCTGACATCCATAGTCCAGTTTCGATCTTATCAGTGCCCTATATATGGCAAGTAATGTTTCCTGGTTGGACCCCCAGGTTGTTCCTTTAAGGTTTCGCATTAGGTTTAGGTCTTTACTACAGCTGTTTATTAGATTGTTGATGTGTTGACCCCAATTTAGGTGTTCGTCGTAATACATAGCTAGGAATCTTGCTACTTTAACAAATTTGATATTTTGATTCTGTATAAATAATTTGGTTTTAAATTTAAATTTGGTTTTAAATTTTGGAGTGAATAGGACTGCTATTGTTTTTTCGTGGAAAATTTTGAAACCCCATTTATCAGCCCATCTCCCTATATTATCTAAGCTATGTTGAATGTCATTAATTACTTGTTGACTAGCGGGGTTTCCTGCTCTCCAGATTCCGCTGTCATCTACGAATTGTGAAAATTCGATTATTTTGGAAGTTAGGTTTGAGTCTAAGTCGTTTATCATGAGATTGAAAAGTGTGGGACTCATCACGCTCCCTTGAGGTGTGCCATTGTCTAGGGTGTGCGTTTCAGAGCAAGTGTCCCTCACTCTTGTGATAATTTTGCGATTTCTCAAAAAGTTTTCTATAAAGTTGAACATACGTCCTGTTATTCCAAAGTGGTTTAATTTCGCTATTAGGCCTTTTGTCCATACAAGGTCAAATGCCTTTTCCAGGTCAAGGAAGACAGCGATAAGGTGTCTGTCTGATTTTCTTTTGGTGTTGATAGCCAGTTTGATTGCAGCTTCTAAGCGGATGAGTTCATCTGTGGTTGATCTCTTATTTCTGAATCCACATTGATTTTCTGAGAGTAAGTTATTGCTTTCCAGATGGTATTTAAGCCGGTTAGTAATGATTGTTTCTATGATTTTACATATACTGTTTGTGAGGGAGATAGGTCTGTAGGAGTTGATGTTATTAGGGTCTTTTCCAGGTTTAGAACTCGGGATTCTTATGGCGTGTTTCCATGTAAAAGGTAGCTTGCCTTCACACCAGATCTTATTTAATAGCCTTAAGATGGTTGCTGTTATGTTTCCAGGGATGTTTTTATATATTATGTATCCTATCTGGTCTTCTCCTGGTGATATTTCTTTTTTGGATCCTAATGCAATTTCCCATTCCTGGAGCGTGATTTCACTATTTAGGTTGGATGTTTTTCCTCCGAGGTCTTGGAATAGGTGTTTTAGTTTTTTTTTCTACTTTTGTGCGGTGTAGTTGGAAATTATTGGTGTGTTTTTGTCACTGCTCATTTCAGAGAAATGGCTGGCTAGTTTATTTGCTTTATCCTTATTGGTGTTGGCTCCTGAAATTTTGGGCGTATTGCTTACTGTTTTACCCCTAATTGCTTTTATTTTGTCCCACACCTGTTTAGAGTTTGATTTAATGTTGAGTTTTGAACAGAATTGCTGCCATGATTTTTCTTTTGCCTTTTTGATTATTTCTTTGAGGGTTTTTTCCTTTTCTTTGTAGTGAGTAAAGTCTACCGAGTTTCCTGTATGTTTAACTTATTGAGTGCTTTTTGTTTTTCTTTGTGAGCACTTTTACACTCACCATTCCACCAAGGTACCGATTGCTTGATTTGTGTCCCACTGGTATTTGGTATACTACTAATTGCTGTATCATGTATTGTGTTAATTAGATTTTCGTAGTATATGTTTGTATCCCTGTTTTCTATATTATCGGTGTTGATTTCCGAGAGTGTTTTACGGAATATTTCCCAGTCTGCTTTGTCATATCTCTGTCTGGGATATTTCGAGTGTTGACTAAACCGCACCGTCATTTGTAGGGTGACGATGATCGGAAAGTGGTCGCTGCCTAATGAGTTGCTTTGGTCCACTCTCCAGTCAGTCATCTGTGCTTGGTTAGGCGAGCATATAGTTAGGTTGATGGCAGAGAGAGTGCCATCCACTCGGTCTATTCTAGTGTTGGACCCATCCTTTAGGATGGTCAGGTTGGTCTCGGCAGCCCATGCCTCAAACAACCTGCCTCTTTGTCTCTCCTGCCACTACCCCACATCTCGTTATGTGCGTTAAAATCGCCACAGATGACGATGTCGTCTTCCTTATGATGTTGGTAGATTTGCCTATAGTTACTTAGGTTAGGTGGATTGTTATCTCCTCCCGGGTCATATATCTTAAAGATTTGGATGGTATTGGCTCCCGTGTTTACGACTAAGGATTGGATCTCTACAATTTCGTTAATACCTGGTGTCGATGTTATGGTAATTGGGGTGGTGTTAGGTACGTTTTCCGTTACAAAGATTGCTAGTCCACCGCCCCTTTTCCCGTGAGCGCGATTTTGGAAAAAGCCTGGTGAGTATCCTGGGATCGTGGGCATGTGTTTAATTTTTTCAGTGTGTAGAGTTTCCTGAATGCAGATGATATTAGGCTTTGGAATTTCCTCTTTGATTTTATTTTTCAGTTCATGGATGTTGCTTTGAATTCCTCTACAATTCCATTGCCATATTATTAAATTTTTATTAGTTGTCTTATTCGTTGTTTTAGGTGGTCATTTATATTTTATTCCTAGCAGTTTATGGGATTGATTTATGTTCTTTGTTGAGTTAGTGTGTTTATTATTATTTGACGAATTTTTTCGGGTAGTAGCTCTATAGCTTGTGGGTTTATCATGGTGCGGTTATTGATTTCCCATATAAGTTTTTGAACTAGTTTAGTAATGGTGGGGTTTGTTGTTACGTTGTTAGCTAGGGGGTAGATTTCTTCTTTTTTACCTATCGTGCTTTTTGGTTTTTCGTTATCTTTGGTTTTGTCTTGTTTGGTAGATATTTGACTGTTTCCTACCTTGTGTGTGTTTTCTGTATATTTTTGTTTGGTTCTGGAATTTTGAGTTTTGTTTTTGGTGGCTGGTTCATGATGTTTGTTTGGAATTGTTATATTTGCTTGTTTTTCTGTGTTTTGTTTTTCTGAAAGATTAGTTATTATGGCTGATTCATTGATTAGTTTCTTTGCTTCAAGATATGTGAGTTGCTTGGTATTCATTAGTTCAATTATTTTTTGTTCTTTTTGGGCATATGGGCAGTCGGGTGATTTTGGATGGTCAGTTCCTAGGCAGTTTGCGCATTTGGGGTTAATTTTTAAGCATGGTGCCTTATGTTGTCCTCCGCAATGTCCACATATTTGTTTGTATCGACATTTCAGTGAGTAGTGACCCCAATGCTGGCATTTGCTGCAGAACCGGGGTTTATTTATGTAAGGTTCTAAGCGATGATGTACACCATAGGGTCCCAATCTGATCAGGTTTGGTATGGGGTTTTTAGTTTCTATTACTGTTGTGTTGGTTTCCTGCCCTTTGTAGTTTCTTAGTCTGTAAGCCTTAGTTACGTCTGTCCCATTCTCTTTAAGTTTTTTGATGAGGGTTTTATGTCCATCCCTTTATTGGGCCCTTTAAGTTTTAGCACTTTTTTGAAGGGCGTAGTTCTTGGTGAGATGGGTTCATGTGCTTTGATTTCTGTTTTATATTGATATTTTAGGTTGGGCACTGCTTCATTAGGAGTTTTGGGGTTTGCAACTTGTTGTTATCGTGTGACTTTCTTGTGGCGTTCTACTTTAACTTTGATATGTCCAATTGTTTGTCAATTTCAAGGTATTTGACCACATGGTTTAGAGTACTGCAGTGTACTATTAAGTAGTTAGATAATGGTCTAATTAGGGTAAATTGGCCATAGTGTGCCCTTTGAAGAGTTCCTGCGATGCTTTTGCTACTTAGGTTGAATAGTTGTGTTGATGTGCTTTTAATGAACAGGGTGTGTTCAACTGAGTGATAGTGAGGCCTATTTTTATTTTGGTGTTCATGATTGGTCGAGTAATTTTGTTTGGCTGAGTTATTTTGGTTGTTCGTTTGTTTTCTTGTCTCTTCGGGTTGTGGGATTTGTGGTTTGCTTATGGTTTTAGGTATCTGTTCGTTGGATTTGTCTTGGATTTTTGAGTGAATTTCTTTATCTTTGGGTGTAGTAGTTACTGTATCTATGTCTTCATTTGGTGTTTTTGTTTTCATAGGTTGCTTCCCTTTACCTTCATATGGGATTTGTACTGGATTGAGAGGATTGAGAGGATGTCTTCAATTGTTAATACCTTGGAGGGCCCTGGGGTCTGGCTGCAGTGATATTTGACTTTTTATGCTTCGTTAGCATTGTTGTTTTCCGGGTGGTTGACTGGAGACTACCTTGCTTTATATGGTTCAAACACGGACGCCAATAGAAAACACCCCTACTGGGTTTCTGTTGGATCGGAATGCTATGATAGCTAATGTCATGGTGAGGGATAGAGAGAAGTCAAAGAGCATATATTCACGGTGTTTTTTTTTTTAAAAAAAACAAACGACAGTTATATTTTTTTCAAAACACAGCATTTTTTATTCAAACAAACAACTAACCACTAACAATTAACAATAACTTTTTTTGACAAGGTTGACAACGTTGTGAAATCATGTTAGATCTCCACTGATGGAAGTCATGAGGCCATTGATGTACACTACGTTTCCTAAAGACAAAAGATAGCCATAATGGTCACAAAGCCATCGATCGACTTTTTCATCGTTTCTAGAAGAGTTACGATCAAAGTAAGTCACTAAATCTTCTAAAAGATATTCAAGACTGCGTTGATGAAGAAAATACACACAATATTGTCCACACACCATGGAATCTGTGCCTTGTAATTTCACATTATTGAATCGTGTCGTCTGGGCATATCTTCTCATAAAGTCGATGATGCCGTCTTCCAAAGGGGGTAATCCATACGAATCAAAATACTCCACACAATCCTCTTTAGGGAAGTAGACGGCAACCCCAACCCAGGGGGTTCCTGGGAGATGACTATCGTCCGTGTTGATGACATAAGCTTGATGGTCTTGAGGTTTGCAATGAGGTAGTTCATCTTTAGCGCACACGACAGGATTTCAAGAAGCAGTGTACGAACGGTTGTTCAAAAAGGTAATAACGTTCCCAGGTATCCATTTTTTGTTTTGCTGTTTTGTATTTTTTCACAGGTAATGATAAGTCATCAATTCAATTCGGACTTTTTGTTTGAAAATCTCTGACAAGTAACCGTTTCTTTCCTTCGTCTCCGTACTTTGGGCTAAGAGAGCTTCGATGCGATAGATCTCCAGAGTAGTCAATAGAGGGCAGGAATGATCACGCAAGCCTTTCTACCATTCATGCAACACTGCTTCTTCCGAGATGAGGCTCCAAGATTCGTCCAGATACTCGTCCAATTTTTCTTCTTGGCTCATCATCAGACATTTATCGTGTTGAATTTGACTGGGATGATCGTTTCGACATCCATAGCAATCTTCCTTGGTCAATTCCGCAATTTTATCCGCCAGGTGTTTGGCAAAACAGGACACTAAATGTTGTTCTTGTTCTGGCCATCTGGACGTGACCACTATGTCCTCTTCGTCTTTGTCTTAAGGTTCTGCTTTCATGGTATTCTCCCATTCCATTTCCAAAGATTCTCTATTGTTCAAAGAGGGATAAGAGTCTTCCATAATTTCTAATAGTCTAGAATGACTTCTCTCAAACTGTTGATTTCTATGGTATTATCGAATTCGGCATACAGGATGACGTTGACCGTCTCGGCGAGAGCTTCTCCAAACTGAAATTCCACACGCAGTTGACCGGATTTTATAGGGTGGAAAGGTCCCTCGTCGCTGCCTTGATCTGGAGTGAAATCAAAGGCCCACAAAGTGTAACCTCCTACATAATCTTCGTACAAAATACCGTGACTGCTGTTGGCTCCTAGTTGTCCGGTAGCTTCGTACAGGGATAAGTACGATCTCAAGTAATTCTTCTGGGTAAAGTTAGGTTCGAAGGGTCTGATACACAAGGTCTTGTCATCGCGACTCACTTTGATCTTGGACACTCTGTAGTGCTTAAACTGGAAGGATTTTGATCGTAGGCTCCGTTGAAGGCTGCATTACTGACAATGTCAGCGATTAAACGTTTGGGTAACTGTCCTTGGAACAGATGATCTTCGATCTTGGATCGGAGTCCAGCAGCAATGGTGAAAGTTTTCACTTCTACGCGTCGCATTTTCTTTCGACGGTCGTTAAAGCCCACATTGTGAGGATCGTCATCTGCTGTCAGGGCTGTGTCGTTAAACTTGTCCTCACCTGAGGCGTCAGGTTTCCAAACCACGCAAGCATCCAGATGAGTGTTCTTGGTCTCTTTTCCGTTCGTCAAGAGATTTTCCAGGTACACCCGGTAAGGGTAAGTATCCATGCTACTGCTCACCAGTTTGTTATTCAAGCACAAATCCACTTTGCTGATCAAGGAATGCATGTAGTTGTTGACGGGAGTACTCAGGCATCGGCTCCCGGAGTAGTAAGGGAAAACCAGGTTTCTAACCCACCACCCCCATTTTCCCCCTCCCCCGAACCTGGTTTTCCTCTACTACTACTCCCACCCCTTACTCCCAACCCCTCTCAACCAGGTTTTTAGCCCAACCCCCTTTTTTTCCTCTACTACTACTCCCACCCTCCAAACAAATACACATTACCCCCCCCTACACATAAACTTCAACTACATTACCTAATAAGGTGTATGTAGCCGCTTGTTTACCTAATAAGGAAGTCATGTACACAGGTAACTCATTCAAGCATAACTATTGCATGAATCATAGAGATCGTGTGATTATGTGGAATTTGTCAGAACGTAATACGCATGCTTAGAATGTTCTCGAACTAGATTGAATGCAGTATATAAAAGGCAAAACATACTTTATAAATCAGTCTACAGGAGTTTGACCAGATAACAGATCACAAGCGGAAATTATTACACCTGAACGTTGGCAGATATTCACAAAGAGAAAGGTAAGTGATATTATTATTAAGTTTAGATAATATTTTATGTTATATCATACTTGTTTTGATAATCTTTTTCATACTTGCTAACCCTCATTGGTAGAATATCTGTTAACATACTGTCAATAGTACGAAACTCACGTATTAAATCATCCATATCATATTGTATACCACGTAAGTAAGATCGTATCTGATCAAGTAATTTTTTATAGGTGATACTAGCCGTTTGGCAACTATTTTTTTTAGTCGCGAGTCGAGGTTCTATCTTTTTGCATGCAGTTTCAAGAGAAACACCAATGCCCGATATTATTAGCAAAAATGGGTTTAATGATGCACCACTCGAAATTATACCAGATCCGGTCAATAACAACGGTAAATATGATATTACTCGAAGTATTTTGGTATAATATTTGTAACATTTTTTCACGCACCAAAGTTTTTTATGATAAAATTTGTAATATTGCATTAGAGCATCCATATCTTGTTTTGGAATTTCTTTTGAAATGTGATTGAAATCAAATATATATTTTTCCATTATATAATATTAATTTACAAAAAATATTGGTTCTGGTTTGATTAAGTAATTAATTGTAGTGTTCCAATCATAAATAAATAATCGGGGATATAATACATATTATAATAGTATTCCAAGAGGTTTTATCCTACTAATATATTGCATAGTCCACCAATATAATGTTTGATGTGTTGTAGTATCACTTAATGCTAACGTAAAAGTTTCTTCATAATTTTCGTTTAACTTTACAGTTAGAGTTCCAGAAAAATTATTTATCGAAGGCTGATTTTCCGTTGATATATCAAATTTATCATAATCAGTATGTACAGTTAACACATATAAACCTTCAAGTGGAGCAGTAAATTTTAAAGTGTTCATTTGTAGTGTCCATCTACTAGTTCCACTAGCAACTGTATAAACGAGATTTTCAATCGAACTGTGGGGGATTGTGTATTGATTTATTTTGTTAGTAATTTTAGTAATATCACTTTCTAAACTCGATTTTTCTGTATATAAATTATTAAGTTTTGCTTCTATATCAATTAATTTTTTATTAATATCATCAAGTTTTATATTAACATTTGATGGGTTTCCAAAAAATTCATTTTTAAGTGTGTTTATGTTTCTACGAAAACTTAAAAACGTGTTCACGTGACTAAGAAATTCATTTTTGAGTGCTGTTATTTCATTACTGATTGGAACTTCCTTATCATCGACGTATTTTTTATTAACTGCATCAAAATCCGTCTCTGGTCTTCTGAGATTAGTAATGCCATTATTATTCATGTTGAGAAATGCACGCATTATGCCACCGTTGACCAATACGTACTTAGATTCTTGATCATCGACATATTTTTTTGTTGCGGCGTCCGTATCTGCGGCTGGGTTTCCAAGGTCTATAATTTTATTTTGGTTCATAATAATGTGACCTGTGAATGAATCACCAGCTTTTTTGACATAATCGTTAATCGAGTTACCGGAATCTTGTATCTTACCTTGATTTGTAAAAGTAACAATATTATTAACAACCGCGGTGGGAATTTGTAGAAGTACATTTGACAGTTGTACATTACTCGTCTTTAATCGTCCTTGTTTATCCTGGAAAATGACAACTTCATTTTGATCTACACTTGTGAGATTTAATAAATTATCGATTTCATTTCTTAGCTGATCAAGAGTTGCGTACTTAGATAAGTCACCTTGATAACCTTCAGTCAATAAATCTCCTGTTAATGTTCCAAATTTTGTATAGTAGCTCATTATTTATTATCTTACATAAAATTGTCAACATTATTTAGTTTAATATTACATAAAATTATATAACAACGATGGCGTTGATATTAAACTTTGATACCGAGCGGTTGGTGAAACATAAACATAACAATGAACTTCCAGATTGTCATTATCTTATTGTTGGGCGAACTGGATCGGGAAAAACAAATTTGCTTATGAACTTACTTCTCGGCGATAATTTTAACTACGATCGAGTTTATATTTATACAATTAATCCACAACAAGATAAGTACGAGCTACTAAGTGAATATAATAACAAACTTCGTGATGATCTTAAAGCTGGTGAAGATTTTTTTATAATCAGACAGCCAGAAGATCTTATTCCAGTTAATCAACTTGATGCATCTGAACATAAGATAGTAGTTTTTGACGATATTCCGCTAAATAATACGGAGATGAATAAAATAAGATCATATTTTTCACTGTCGCGAAATAAAAAGTGTAATTCTATTTATTTAGCTCAAGGTTTTTATAATGTTGATAGATTTATTAGGCGAAATACCGGTTGTTTTATATTATTTCCGGGATTGGAGAATATTGACGTCAGAAATATTGCGAACGAACAATGCGGTGACGTAACAAAAGATAAATTTATCGAACTTTATCATAAAGCTACAAAAGATAAATATAACTTCTTCTTATTTGATAAACTTACACATGATCCAACTAAAATGTTTCGCTGTTGTATTGACACTTACTTACAGTAAGGCGTTTCAATTTTATAAAATTTATATATAATAATTATGGACAAACGAGCAAAATATAGAAAACATATAGAAGATCTAAAAAAACTTGCTCAATCTCAAGCAGCATTTAAGCAAAAGGTACAACAGGCACGACGTGGACAAGTAACTGCCGCAGAAACAACAGCTACGATTCTCAAACCAGTTACTGAAGCAATTCTTGGGAAACAACCTGAAACTAAATCACTATCAGAAGAAGAACTTAAGCAACTACAAGAAAAAGGCTTGGTTGGATTAGTTAAGGAACAACAAGAAGCAGCTGCTGCAAAAATTATTGCTAGATCTGATGAGGAAAAAAGAATCTTAGCTGAGGCACTTGTAAGGAATATTGTTGATCCCGACGCTAGGCAAGCTGAACTAAACCGGCTGATCAATAATCCGATTTTATTTGAAAGAAGATTAGCAGAATTAACTTCACATGAAATTAGAAATATAATTAGAAATACCAAACAGGCCCTCGAAGAGGTCACTTCGTTGTCGGGAGTCACTTCTTGAGGGGCACGTCTGATGCTCCGATGGTAAGATTGGTTGTACACTTGGACTAGGTGCGGTAAAACGTCGATGTACTTGAGAGTGTATTGATGCGTAAAATATTTCCACATGCGTTCTTTCAAGGTGCGTTGAAAACGTTCCACGATGCTGGCTTTGGTTTCGGGATTCTCGGTGGTGAAAAAATGAATGTCACGTTTCTTTAATTCTTTTTGGAAAGCTTGGTTTAGAAATTCGGTGCCTTTGTCGGTTTACCATCGAAGAGGGTGACGACCACTTTGTTTCAACACCAGTTCAGTTTGAGGGCTCGCACTAACTCACTGCTCGATTTGGAAGTCAATGGCACGACCCAGGTAAATTTGAAAACAACGTCGATGACACAAAAAAGTATTTGTAACCACGACTGTTGGTGGCCAAATGAGAGACATCGGCTAAATCGGCTTGTCATTGATGATCGAGTCCCTCTACACGGGTGCGACTTCTGGAAAGTTTTCGTCGAATGGATTTGTGTAAGGTGTACGTGGCTTGTTCTTGTAACCATCGTTGCACTTGAGGTAAACGGACACTTTGCAGTCGCATTTTGGCAGCACGATACAATTTCTGAACTCCTCCGTAACCTGCAGGATGGGATGGATCGTAATAAATGCTGGCTAACACCGTCTCCATTTTTTTAATAAGTGATCCACTCTTCGCTGGTGCTACTCTGAATGGGACGAGGGGGTAGTTTAGAAACGGCTTTACGTCTCCGATGTGCCAGGGGAGTAGAAGTCGAAGGTAGTTGTGGTGGTGGTGGTGGAGGTAATGGAATGGCTTTGGTCTTCTTTTCATTTTTTACTTCTGGTTTCCCTTCTTTCTTTTTGACTTCTGTAGAAGGTGGAATGGACATCATCTTTTTAACCCAAGCTGTAAGATCTTCTCGTTGGGGTGTAGGGGAAGGGGTCAACAAGAACGCTGTAATCTTACTAGGGATGGGAGCTGCTGACGGTATTTGAAAGACTTATCATGCCTCTTCTTCCTCAAACATTCGTTGGGCTGCATCTGTCTTGACCGCTGGGAATGGTGGTGGTGGACTTTTCATCAGAGTCTTAAAATCTTTCAGAGTGGGTAGAGCTGTTTCGTCTCAAGCTTTCTGATGAAAGAGTTGCAGTCGTTGCGACAATTGACCGTACCGTTGCGATTTTTCCGTTTCTGACAAATCGCTGCGATCCTTCAACGATTGCAGTTCGTTTTGTAACTGGGACATATCGGTCAAATGAGGATTGGGAGGTAAATGTGGGTCCGTTGTTCTTGCCAATGATGGTATTCCACCCATCGTTTGTAAGGCGCTAAAGCCAGTTTTCGTCCTTCCATCGGATTTCAATGGTTCTGAGATCTTTTCACTCCAGGGGTCCCTCCAGGGGTCCCTTTTAGCTTCTTGACCCTCTTATCTTGGAGCTGTGGCGGGTAAAATATACCCAACATAGGTCTCGCTATTACATTGGTAAGAAGTCCTAACAGGGGTAAAAATCCTCCGCGTTGCACTAACATCTTTTTCTTTTGACGAATGGGTATTTTCTTTTGGACCATTTGGCGAAGAACGTGTCGATGTCTGGCTAAGCATTTTTTCTCGTGTTTAGACAAAAGTATCGTGCCTTTCAAGACATTCAGACAACATTCGCTCACGGTATCGATGACGTCTTTGGAGGTGGTTTGAATAAGTTTTTTTCGCATGGGTGGAGAAGCTTTGGACAGGACGGACAACATGTCCCTATGTTTGACTAAGCGAGGAGGCAGTCCTTTCCTTTTCTTTCCTTTAGGGGTAGAAGAAGGATGTTTTTTGGGGGTGACATCTTTGTTTGTTGGTTGGTTCCGGGGTACACACCAAAAAATACACTAACGTCGATGACTTGGCACACGGCCTTTTATCCCTTTTTTTTTTTTTTGGACTATCGCTTCGTCATAAAGATGACAATTTGTTTTCCGAAATCGCCAAAGAATCTTTGGTGGCTTCTCCTTTTCTTTGGACGAGTGTGCCTTTTCAGGGACAGACGTCGAAGTTTGGCTAAGCACTTATTCGGATGACGTGACTGTCTTTTTCTTTTTCCTTTTCCTTTCTGGACAGGAGAACGACGATGAGGGAACATCTTTAGGGCACAAAATACACTGAAGTCCATGGCTCGACATGCGTCCTTTTATCTTGCTTTTTTTTGGTGCTTGTCTTTTTTGGCGAAATTATCTACTAACTTATCCATTAATTAGAAAAATCCTCCCCTTTGGTGGCTTCTCTTTGGACGAGGGTGTCTTTTCAGGGACAGACATCGATGTTTGGCTAAGCGTTTTTTCGGATGACGTGACTGTCCTTTTCTATTTCCTTTTCCTTTTTGGACAGAAGAACGGACAGAAGAACGACGATGGTGACGGTGTGCACGTCATTGAGGTGTCATCTTTGGACGTTCAGGAGCACAAAAACACTGAATCTCGGCTTTTTATTTAAAAAAATCCACTAAAAAGCATACATTATCGCATAACCATTATTAAATTTAACACAAGAAAATTACATAAAAAATTATTATACTCGGGTCATTTTAAGTAGATTTATTACGTGATTGCCATTGAATTCGACTGCTTAATAACTATTATGCAATAATTTGTTGTAAATCCTCTGCTTTCTCCCACCATAGTGCATAAGTATACTAGCACTAAACTAAATTTTTTGTTAAGAGATCACGCTACTATGGAAGAATGTGCTACAGTCTATCCAGTAAATTACGCTGGTATCGTGCATAGGGATGAGTTAATTAATTTCAATGTAACATTGAGTATTATAATTTTGACTTTTAGGTTCCAGAACAATCGTTATTGACGAATGGATGGATGGATACACTTATTCTTTGATATTGCATTATTAATTGGATCAAAATAATCCTGGCTAGGTGAAGGCATTATACATTTAGACAAGTTTTGTTTAAAAGCAAATATGAAAATTGTAAACAGATTGAATTAAATTTGGTTTTGTTTTGGTTTGTTGAGTCCCAGTAGGAAATCTTACAATCAGAAGGTGCCATCTAAACTACCTAGTTCAGTTAATTTTGTCAAAATGTCATTTCACACTGTGCTCTGTGTCCGTTCACAGATTTATCACTGCCAATTTTTTAAAATAGATGTGCAATGTCCGGTTCAACAGTATAGTAGAACCCGATAGCTGAGCTTACAAATTGCTGTACTCCTCATTCGTTGAAATCTCGGGTCCATTTAAGCTCTTACTGATTTTGGGAGTTTGTAATTGAATATCAAGAGGCGTTTCCTACTGAACGTTATTTGTATTGTCACTAACTTTAAGAAATCCATCATCATCATAATATCCAAGAGTAAAATCAGCAAACTCCTTTGCTGATTTTTATTTTGTTATTATATAATTTAATTAACACATGAACACATACTTTCTATGTATACGCACTATCATTGGATTGCGAATCTGATTTTTCTTTTTCCAATATACTGAGCATCTTTTCATTTGTAATTGGTGATTTCTCTCTCTAATCTTTTTGTTTCCACCGCTGTAATAGCCATTTTCGCAATTTTTGCATCTCTGATATTTTGTATTTCCTTTTATATTTACTCAATCAGTTTTTGTAGGGTTCATTTGTGAAATTTTACAACTTTTCGTATGCATGCTTATAACATTCATTGATTGTACTATGTATTAGTGAAGTTTAATTTGTATGTAATGTGTAATGGATTTTACTTTGATATAAACCGATTTTGGTCGAGTTTATGGTATTTTGTTACTTTGTTGAATGCTTTAAAACTAAAATATAGTCCCAGTAAAAAAATTAACTGATATGTTCTCACCATAGCATCAATATTAATGTGATCTTTTTTACCCTTTATATTGTTCAAGATCGCATATACCAGTGTGTAGTGTTCTACATATTTTATTTTTCACCTATCTTTAATGTCTTTTGAATCAGTTTCATAATTTTCATTTTTTGTGACGTCATTCGTGGCAATGGCAGAACATTGCTTAGATTTTAGTTGACGTATCACGTTTTTCCTATGTGCCTTTTTATTCTTTATGTGTGATGTTTCTGTGTTTGCTTTTTGTCTTGTTTTGTGATCAACACAGATTAGCATTCCACCATTGTTTTAACTCTTTCATGCTATACTGCGCAGTTTATTTCCAAGTCTGTCACATTTTATAAACCCTTTGTTTTTCATGCTTTGGTTTAAAACTGTTAAAAGATTCATCATATCCTTCCATTTTACGAATACATCCTGTTTACAACCAATCATTTTCCTTTCAAAACTTTGTATCAGTGTATTTGTCATACAGATATCATTTTGGGTAAACATTCTTTGCCACTTCACCCTTCAAGTCTTCCAGTCTGCAAACGACTATATCACCTAAAATTATATTACCGATATTATTAATTAATTTGTAGAAATGGGAATAAATACCTTTTCAACCATTTATTTATACTTGGAAATTCTTACTGCTTCACTCTTTTTGTTTTAAACTTTCCAAATGCATCAGTTGTTAAGTAACAACATTATTTTCGGTCCACGCATTTGTTTTGTTTTCATCATAGATGAACGTTTATGGATCCGTTAATTTGTTTTGACAAAATGTCAATCCATTTTCTGCTTTCGAGGTAAATACCTTGACTGGCTGGCCCTCCTGGTCTTTTTGGTTTGTTATAAACCTTGTCGCTACAGATGCTGTTTTGTCTCTGTAACTTTAAATGTATTCAATTCTTTCCTTTTCCATAAAATCAAACAAACTTCCTGTTGTAAAAGAAAGGATGGTCGGACAGTTGTGCTCATTGAAAAGTTGTATAGTTTTCTTAATTTTGGACAACGCTTTAGGTTTTAAAAAATAAACATTTGTTTAATATTTGTATTAAAAAAAGATTTCGTATCGAATAGAGTAGAGAATATATCACAATGTATTCTTCTTCATGTATCCGAGTGTGTTTTATGTTTACTTAATAGCCATTTTAAAAGATAAAAAAAAAAAGAAAAAGAAAAAAAATAAAAAAAATTATGACTATAGATAAATAAAACAGCAATTTTACCCATGTGCTTCTCGAATGTATAATATAACTGACAAACCCCCACACTCCACCTATCTACTACCAACTGTATGTCAAATTGTTGTTTACTCCAAAGTTCCAATGCGCCGCCAGGTTATCTAGTCCTGAGCAACGCGCAATCCATTCCACTTTGATACTTGGATGAAAAGCTTGTCTGACAAACAGGACGCCCACATCCCCAACGGTTAATTACCCGGAAAAATTTGTACTACGTGTAAATTCCATGTTCAATACTTTTATCTTGTTTGTACACAAATTGCCCGAAATTGTCACTTTCAATCCTAAGTACATCTCTAATAATGTGAGACAATTTTAGTGGTGTTACAGAAAATGATACAAGTAGGCGAGATTATATCTATTCTCGCGATTCGTCGGTTATTCGGTGTACTCCTATCGCCATATCATTGAGGGTGAAGTACTGTTTTGTCAACATACAACCAACTTCCAATCACTTCATGTGCCGTGTTTAAAGCCTCATTCAATGATAGGGGCCCCGGGGGCCCGAGTGGCAGAATGCTCTCGCCTTTACCGATCACTGCCATTGGGTTCGAGTCTCCGGCTCGGCCATTGCGGATATGTGAGAAAGCTGCCAGTAGCTTCCCGTGGGTCGGTGGTTTTTCGCCGGTTCTTCGTCCAGCAATTATACTTGACGCCATGTATAGCTTATCTTGCGCTAAGTAATGGCGTTAAACCCCAAACAAAAACAACAATCATTCCGTTATATATGTACGTAGGCCTACGTGAGTACATGCATATATCGTATAAACTATTTGTCTTTTGTGCATCGGAATAATATATATACGCATGAACGACAGCCATTATACAGCAACTTCAACTTCAAGTAAATGTGTCTAAGTTCACATGCTGTCTGGGCGAGAGACAAGCTATTTTCGAAACAGATCAAGTGATTGTGATACATATAGGTCAGATCTCGTGCCGAAGACTCATTGATAAAAGTATTTTTATAACTCACGGACCCTGTAAAATGTATGTGAACAAAATATAACATTCAACAAAGCACACTGTGTCACGTGAATCACTTCACACTTTACAGTCTTAAATTTTACCCGATTGGAATAATTTGTCGATATGTTTAAATTACCGGAGAAAACAACCTGTTGAGATAAATAACTGTTCTTCGGGGTCTATGTTGCGCAATATACAGATTTCTACATACATGTACGCGTTGTTTTCGAGTGGGTGGAAAATATGGCGTATGAATACGTCAACACCATCTGTGCAAATGGTATTCAAACAAATTTGAATTTATTAAAGTTTGATTCGGTACGTCGAAAAGTTCAGTCCGCGGACATCATAGGCCTAGTCTTGTTTTAGCGATATCGATCACCAGAACGACAATGTAAGAATAAAACCCATTCATACACAGCATTGCTTATATCAAACCGGTATTATATATGCTCCATTATTGTGTTGTGGTAGTAGTAGTAGTAGTAGTAGTAGTAACACCAAATAAATTTGACGAAAAAAAAAACAACAACTTTAATGTATATGCAACACTCTGTGTGTGTGTGTGTGTGTGTGTGTGTGTGTGTGTGTGATTTGGATTTTTAATGTAGCTTTAACAATTTTTAGTCATATCGCTGCGATGTCTGCAATGTGGCAGTTTATAGTGATTGTCCACAGGGGCTCGTATCGTTGCTTACAATTTACCTGTCATACGTGTACTATATAATAACTACGTTATTATATAGTACATGTATGACAGGTAAATTGTAAGCAACGATACGTGCCCCTGTGGTGATGTCTAGCACTGGGGCATCATGGCGCAGACATGTAGCATGATGTCCCGCCCAGTAGCATTATCCTGACACCAGGCCAACCAGTCCTAACAATAACTTCTTAATGCTGAGCGCAAAGCGAGGCAGCTGCTATTACCGTTTTTATAAGTCTATGGTATGACTCGGCCTGGGTTCGAACCCGCGACCTCCTGCATTCGAGGCGGAAGCTCTAACCACTTATCCACCGGAGCGGTCATTATTTTATTGTGCGGTTGAAGATGGTGGTTGTTAGAGCTGGGTACCTGGAAAAAGTTTGCACAGCGGTATACTGGGGTATTTTTTTAAACGTACTCCGATATGTACTACGGTATACTGCAGTTATATTAGGGACCAACAATTTAATTTCCTGAGCAAGGGGCATAAGATGTTCTATTTTTTGTTTTCACATTTGCGGCTCTCAAACAGCTGGAAAAATTGTTCTTACTGATTTAAAGCAAAATAACAACTTATTATATGCTATTGTATGCATCATTATGTTTGAAAACAAAATATCTATCTAGAGATAAAATAAAATAAAATAACTCAGCTCGAAAGAAGATCGCAACTCGCTGCCTCTAAAACTGAATAATCAGTACCCGGGAATATAAAATGAGTTTAATATGTGTATTGTTATATATATATATATATATATATATATATATATATATATATATATATATATATATATATATATATATATATATATATATATATATATATATATATATAAGCTGTACAGAAAGTAGGATAATTAAATTGACACTATAACAGACACCCTGTAAAAGACTTTGTGTTGACATTTCAAAGCTTGTTGATAAAAATAGGACTTGTTGACACTGAAGCCTACACTTTACTAGACACACTATTGACATTATAGGCTGGAAACTGAGTGGGATGCCAACATCCGGGACAAGACGTTTTCAGGAGAGAGAGAGAGAGAGAGAGAGAACACACTGACTCAACCAACGAGAAAATTATTTTGTGGACTGCAGAAATTACGTGAAATTAAAACAGAAAACAATTCAGACTTTGAGGATAGTTCTTGTTCTCACGAAGGAATGCATGTCCTTAATAAAAATGCATTAACATAAGCAAAAAAATTAACGATAAAATGACATTTGTTTTCTTCATTTAATTCGAAATCTTTCTAAAAGTTGGATTTTGGTCTGAACATCGCTCACTTTCTCCCACTCGGCTGCTAAGCTGGCATGTTTGTCACTTGTCAAACTTATTATTAAAGATGCATACATGAAATTATATTTGTAATATTTGAAATTAATTTTTGATGCATACCATTTTGTGAAAATATTTTTTTAATATTATTGAATTCGTATCAAGATTACGCGGAATTTTCCTTACTGACGGAAACTACCGACGAAACGGTACATTGAAAAGTACCGTGATACGTACCACCGGAAATCACGGTCAATCAGAAACCCGTTAATGCTGCGCACCTCTAGTAGTAGTAAAAGAAGAAGAAGAAGAAGAAGAAGATGATGATGATGATGATGATGATGATGATGCAGGACCAAGGAAATTTCAAACGGAGAGAAAATCTAGACTGGTTCCCTGCTTCGTATGCTCCATGCGTTGCACTCCGCTATA
>JAECUM010036951.1:0-38085 GCA_016617855.1 Megalonaias nervosa
GTCGATGAGGCAATAGTAAAGTGCTCTTTTAAAACCTATCTCGTATCAGTCAATATACATCTAACACACTTAAATGTTCAATACATAGTATTAGCCCAATGTGTCACTGCGACCTGCAGTGATACAAATGAAAGCTAGTCCAAACGACGCAAAAATATTCATATGTCACGTTCATTCAAGCCCTTTTATTCCATGGCGATCGTAAAAGGTATTCATTATCAATGTGATTTCTCTCAACTAAAATATATTTAGTAAGATTAAAACAGAGCAAACCCAGCATTGACAACATCATGCAAATATATTTGGTCGTATTAGATTGGACTATTGTAACTCAATTCTGTCTGGTTCATCTCAATATCTACTCCAGAAACTTCAAAAAGTTCAAAACACAGCTGCTCGGATCATCCTTAGAGTACCACGATCGGAGCACACCTTTCCCATGCTCTGTACCCTACACTGGCTATCCATTCGATCAAGAATCAAACACAAAATTTTTTCTCTTTTCTACGTTACACTGACAGTCTCCAGTCCAACATACCTATCTGACCTCACCCATGTGTACACACCAGCAAGATACTCACGATCCTCCTCTGACAATGGAAATCTCATGATTCCCACTAAGAAAATGAAGTCATATGGACAACGTTCTTTTGCATACCGGGCCCAGCAACGTGGAACGAATTGCCCACTGAACTTAGACACTCAAGAGCGCTCTTAAAACTCACTTATTTCGACTGTAAGAACAGACTTAAAGAGCTAATAATGTACCCTTACCTTAAACATTTTCAGCATGTTTTCTGTTTTCTAATTTCATGGTGTTTGTTTTTTGTAATCATATCATTATATATGTTTGTCTAATGCCGAAAAGCGCTTAGAACTTCTAAAGATTATACGCTATACAGAGTCATCATCATCATTATTATTATTATTATTATTATTATTATTATTATTATTATTATTATTATTATTATTATTACTAATATCCTTCCCCACCCAAAGCGGCGTAAAGCAGGGCTGCGTGCTGGCGCCGACCCTTTTCGGGATCTTCTTCTCTCTGCTCCTGTCCTACGCCTTCGACTCGTCCACTGATGGCGTATAACTGCACACTAGGTCCGACTGGAGGCTGTTTAACCTGGCACGACTGCTCTCGACGACCAAAGTGAGGTCCGTGCTCATCAGGGAGATGCTCTTTGCTGACGACGCGGCTCTTGTGACCCACACCGAGGATGCCCTACAGAGACTGGGAGACCGTTTCGCTGATGCCTGCAAGCAGTTCGAGCTCACCATCAGCCTAAAAATGACAAACGTCAGCGCGCAAGATGTCACCACTGCCCCCTCCATCAAAAGTGACGGTGTCACCCTGGAAGTAGTCAACAACTTTACTTGCCTGTGGTCAACCATCAGCAACTCTCTCTCTCTCTTCATGTGGAGCTAGAGAGAAGGCTTGGAAAGGCAAACACCATTATGGCCCGACTAACGAAGAGGGTGTGGGAAAACAACGCGCTGGCAGAGCACACCAAGACTCAAGTCTACCAGGCCTGCGTTCTCAGCACCCTCCTATATGGAAGTGAGAACTGGAGCACCTACATGAGGCAAGAGATTCGACTCAACTCCTTTCATATACGGTGCCTAAAACGCATCCTGAAAATCAGCTGGCAAGACCACGTCCCACACAGCGAGATCATTCAGCGTGCAAGTAACCCCAGCATGTACTCCTTGCTGAGCAAACGCCGCCTTCGATGGCTGGGACACGTCCAACGTATGGAGGATGGGAGGCTGCCGAAGGACATCCTATATGGACAGATGGCCACTGGCACCAGAAGAGTCGGAGGCCCCTCACTCCGCTTCAAGGATGTGTGCAAGAGGGACATGAAGGCATGCGACATTTCACCTGACAGCTGAGAAGTGCAGGCCGAGGACCGAGGCACCTGGCGACTGACGGTCAGCAAGAGCATAGCAGTCGCTGATGTGAAGAGAGGCCAGCTGGCCGCAGAGAAACGCGAGAGAAAGAAGAGTGTGGCAGCAACCCAAGCAACTCAGACTTCCCAGTACGTCTGCACCAACTGCAATAGGGACTGTCACTCGCGCATCGGCTTGCACAGCCATAGCAGACGATGCCAGAACCCCAGAGACAGACAACACTCCAAGGGCGCTACTCGCATGGTCTCCTGAGACTGAGCTGCCAATGAATGAATATTATTATTATTATTATTATTATTATTATTATTATTATTATTATTATTATTATTATTCATTGGCAAAGAATCTTTTCTGCATTTATCACTACAAATATTTTTCTTTGTAATGTTGCTATAACTCTATAAGATTTTTACTACTTTTAATTTATTTAGATTTTTAAATGCAGATATATATCTCATTCAGTGTGTAATGTGTCTGTAGTTCTTTGGAAATAAGTTTATAAATAATTCTATTTTAGTACAAACTAAAGTTTTAATCCTTGTCTGTCTCGTTCATTAGTTGTTTCGCTAAGGACCATTGAAAGTTAGCAATGTACGTAATTGTTTGTACTTCTTGTGATATTTCTTGGAACATTTACTAATATAAATAAGTCTCCAAAAGGAACATATCAATATATGAAAACTCGTTTATGGATAACAAAGCATCAAACATCAGATAGACGATCTCACTCATTTATTTCTTTATGGCAGCGTTTGTTCGGGCTTTCAGAAAAATAATTTCGTTTGGAGCTGAGTTAAGATAATTGCATAGTATAGTAGATATAATGGATATAAAACATGCACAGTAAAGCTTATATTTCTTCTATCTGGCTGTTAGCTTTACGTAAATCACATTTATCATTAAATGTCAATTTATATAAAGTATCTGAATGCTAAATAAAATAGTAAACATGCTTTTCAGTAACAGGGACTATATGTATATATCCTATCGTCATCCACATCAATTCGTCTACGAATAAGTAACCATAAATATTGCACTTACTTCACTGTTTTCATCTTCTTTCTAAAAGTGAATGAAAAAATCATGTTGGTATAAACGAAAACGCACGCGCGTGAAAATACATTTCGTATTAAATAGTTGACTAGTATCTGATTATTAGAATACGAAAGATTTGTGAAAATAGAAGTAACTCGCTTGTTAGATGTATTTCATTTGTCAAGCAACCTTTGGATCTAAACTCTTGAAATTTCACTTTGTGAGATGGACAAGTACAGTCTTTACAATTCTGAAACAAATAATGTCAAAAGAAACTTCAAGAAAAAGATTGAATAATATAATGTGATCAAAAAGACATTAGTGAATAGCTTTTTAAAAAAGAAGAAAGTAACTGTTGGTTTTCGCTGAGTATCAGAAGGTGGACAAGAAGGAAAAGAAAGAAGCTGTTTTATAATTTAATCTTGAATGTATAAGGATCAACACAATTCATGAATTTCGTTATATGAATAATATAGCCGATATTCAGCATGAACAAATACATAAATACACGTAACACAGAAAAGAAATTATTTTAAGTGGAAAAGTTATTGTACACATAAATGTATTACAGCAGTCAAAGTAAGATGAGTATTTTACTTTGCAATCATGGATTTGGATAAGTGCGCAATATATGAAATCACACACACACACACACATATATGTATGTGTGTGTGTGTGTGTGTGTGTGTGTTTTCTTGCAAGATATCATGAGTAAGTAATACAATACCAAAAGGAACATCCATCCAACAAAATATGTGTTTTAGTCGCTTTTATCGCTTTTAGTGAATCAAGGAAAACACGCATAGCACTTTAAAATTACCATCTTTTAACGAAGACATTTTGGTAAAAGCAAACTTTTCTGTCAACACCTGTTATATGACACTTATTAGCATTCCACAGCTAATACAAAAACTTACAACCAAAGACGTATAAATTGTCAAGGTGTTAACTTTATTTTCAATTGCCTAACATTATAGTCAATTTTTGCCAATTCTAACTGAACATTGAGGTAAAAATAAAAGACGGATACTATGTTCGCCGATACATCATCCATATAAATATACTGTCGTTCGAAATATTGCACTTACTGCTTTTTAACGACCTCCTTCCTTAAAGAAGAAAAAACAATTTCCACATAAATATGAATGGAAGCATAGGTATTAATAAATATGTGCATGTGACATATCTAACTAGCATATAATTTTTCGATATACGGCTTTGATGGTTTTAACAAAATATAGAAGTGAATCTATCGTTTGATATATTTAATCCCAGAGGCAAAACAAAGAAACGATATATAGGTCTTTGAAGTGGAGAATATATTGCACATCGGAATGGATTAAGAAGGGCAAGATAAACACTCCCCAAATGTTTGCATGTTATTGACGAATGTAACAAATCGAATTATATTAGATAAACGTTTCTAATATCTTGCAATATATCACGATATTATCATTTACGGCAACCTGCAGAAATACAATACAAATTAAGTCCGTGATTTCGTAAAACATATTCATCTATGTAACGATCCCCAAAGTCTATATAACTGATAACTGAAGAAAGACCTAATTTTCTAGAACAACAGATACAAGAGCTTGTTATGCAATTAATCAAATTTAAATCGACCAATTAGTTGTGATTGTAAAGAGTACTACACATCGTGCACCCCAACATCGTTGCAAAATAAAAGCCAAGATAAGGACAAAATGAATTACATAGTTAGAAACGCTTTTATTGGAGAACTATTTAGTTTATGATTTTCTTGTTAAAACAAGTTTCTTGAAGCAAACCTGACGATATGTGTATGGCTTAAATTCCGGAGAATACAGTTTTACAAGACCCCGGTGGTATATATTTTAGATTAATTTAACTTGCACATGATCAAGTTTTGGAATTTAAACAAAAACATTTCGGTGAAACTATTTCGTAGTTACGCAATCAACAATGCTTTTTTAATCTGAATTTGTGGCTTGTAGCTATGGCGATATATGCAAATATTAGACCACAGTATAAGATATATAATAAGATCAACATATGCACATCTGTCCTCGCAAATATGGAACAATCAGTTATATATATATATATATATATATATATATATATATATATATATATATATATATATATATATATTATATATATATATATATATATATATATATATAACTGATTGTTCCATATATATCTGTGTGTGTGTGTGTGTGTGTGTGTTATTTACCGATTATTACATTTAGTAATATCAAACTAAGTACTTTAGAACAGAGTCAATGTTCTGCCTAAAGTTGTATTTACTAATCTATCTGCGCTCAAAATTCACAAAATATTGCACTTACTGCATTTTCTTCATTTCATCCCTTTTAAAGAAAATAATATCAATATAATATGAATATAAGCATAAGTAAAGCAAAATAAATACTAAAATAAAAGAGACATGGCTAGTGTACAATTCAAAAGAATATCATTTTTAAAATTATGAATTTAATGGGTAATTTAACAGGGAATAAATACTCCATGAAAGATTGTTCCATGAGAAAATAAGGAAATTAGTGCATGCAAGATATAAATCAACAATAATACATAACAATTAGAACAATGAGAGAGAGACCTTTTTTCAAAAGAGAAAGACAAAACTGATACATCAGTTTTAGGTTGTAATTGTAAATTGAACTGGCATCATGGAGAAGAAAATAATAAGATTCTGTACTAGAACATTTGTTCAGCCAGTTCATTTGGCGATTTGGAAACGATTGAATCAAATATTGCTAGATAATTAATATTATGGTGATTTACATACCGCCAATTACTTGATTCTATTTATTTAGATATATACAGCGTTCTTTGTGACCAGCACCAGTTCAACCGTTATTAACTAAGCCTCATCCCCCAGCCAATCGTGCAACCAGGTAAACAGGATGCATAGATTGGCCGACATATTTCTGGATTGAAGATTCAACTAAGATGGCTGCTCGATCATGGCAACTATCTTATCTCAAGTCCTAACAAATTATGATAGCGTTAATTTTAAATTAAAATAGCTCAAAAATGCACATAAACACGAGTGGGATAATTATGCCAGAGAGTAAATCATTGACAATTTGCTTTGCATTAAGGAATTAAATGCTAAGAATACAAACATTTAAAAAAATGATCTTACAAAATTACTATGACGTGTTTTGAGTGGAGGTTTAGAGGTAGAATTAAAAATCAGTTTAAGTAATGGAAATTGTTCAAAATGAACAATTGTGCTGATCAGAATGTTCGGGTGAAATTTATTTAGATCCGCTAGTTCCGTACAGGAAACCAAAAACATGCATCCAAGAAATGTGAAGTAAACAATTTGCAAGCAACTAACCAGGAGAGAGAGAGAGAGAGAGAGAGAGAGAGAGAGAGAGAGAGAGAGAGAGAGAGAGAGAGAGAGAGAAGCAGCAGCAGCACGAACCCTGCAAGCTAATTCAGATCTCTGTAAAGTAGCTTTATTGAGCAATGGCTTTAACCGTGGAACAATTTTTGAAGTATTGTTTCATGCAAAGTATTACATTTCTAGAGATGGAAGTTGTCCTATTTGACTCACATGGTGTGCAGTTAACGCAATCGGGAAAAAAATCTTAAACAACTTTGAACTATGTCGAAGATAACACACTGAAACACGTCTTCGGGACATAATTTGGCTTATGGTAATTAAACACCAGGAATAGGACACTGTAGTTTTTATTGGAGGTTACCAAAGAGAATGGGATGGTATAAGGCTTATGGAAATTGGACATGGATATTATTAGGCTGGACATGTAAAATGTATGGGTTAGCAGGAGTCTTACGGCAATTTTACATGGATGTGTCACTGGATCTTAAATGAAATTTATTGCACATCGGTTACTGTGGGAATATGTTGGAATTTAAAATGCATGGGATAGAATCTCGCAAATGGGTAGCACTCTTTGGAAACATGTTGATGTACTATGGGGCTTAACGAAAATATTTAGCATGAATTACTAAGTGATAATGATAATTTAATATAAATCGGCTAATGTGGGTTTCTAGGGAAATTTGACATGAACGGGTCGTATAGCAAAAAATGCATGGATAGGTCACAATATGGCAAATGTGAATGTAACATGGATATGTTAATATGGGTGTATATGGAAAATGAACAGACAAATACACAAAAAGAACTGATAAATGCACATACTTGCAGGACAACACCCACCCTTACAAATCAATCGGACAAGATGTATGTTAAGTTATGATGACTACCATTTGCCATTCCAATGCAAGACTGATTTTTGTATTAGTAGGTAGACAATATTGTGTGTAGTTCATCACAAACCACGCCATAAACATCCTGTTGTATATTTAATAACTAGTTTGGAATATAATTTCATCAAAAAACTGAAATAGTAAGAGTGTTGGTTTCATCAAAATGATAAATATATCTTCTCCTTGGTTCGACAATGTAGGTTTTCTCCTAGGCGAGACAAAACTGTAATATGAGCACTAATAGGACTATTACACAATGCAACGCTAGCAACCATACACATATATTCGGTATTTTATTCTTGCATTGTATCGTGCATTGTATTTCATTTCGCTCGCATTTTCAGCTTAGACATTGTACAAGGACATAAGGACTCTGTCTTCATTCCTATTGACCTAGTTAGTACGTTTTCTAAGCCGAGCATATTAAATTATTGCTTTGAAAAGCAAAGATTGTATGATGCTTGTTTGGTTCTTTTATATTTTCTTTTCCATACCCTACAAGTCACATCTCGGTCTCTGTCTATTTTCCTTTCTGTATCTCTTCTCCAGCGAAGTCATGAAGTGTGTTGGTTTGGCGTAATAAGCCTATCTGCCAATCATGCTAAATAGATATAATCTGAATTTTGCAGGGGTTTCAAACTTCTAACAATAGTAACTGATGTTGTTTCTCAAATACAAATCGGGGCTTTCCTCATTTTTATAAGTACTTTCTAAAGATAAAATCATACCATATTATTTCCATATACATTACTTTGTAATGGTAAATGCTTGACTGTTAGTACGTGTCATACCATGACCATTATCTCTGTATGCCTTTTGGTTCTAAGAGTGTGAGTGTTGGTTTGTAGGAAGAAGTGCGTTTGTAGACACTGCGTTGTAGGATGGTGTAATGATTTGCAAGGACGATTGTTTGGTTGTGAGGACAACTGTAAGTCATCATTCCATACATAATCAATGTTCCCTATGCATAAGTTTATATGGATAGATATTATTTTCGGAAGTATATTCAATTTTCATACATCGTTACAGTAGCCTATCGACGTTAAGAGGCATTTGCCACTTAATGGCCCATTCTAGTGGCATCTTCAATTTTCTATACACCCCATAGTGGTGATCCTTTCAGCACCATACTGATCTTTCCAATTGTATTCTCATCTGCCCCATTGCTCCTTATCCGTGCAAAATTTCCCATAAGGTTATGTAACATTATATCCTAATTAAATTTCCAGAGACGCGTAGTATTTTATCATTGTCAAATTCTCATTGGCCGACATAGTTACCCATCGTTGTTAAGTTCCATTAAGGCATCCTAACATGACATTTATTTCAAAGTTTCATAAAGTCCCGTAGTGTCCCAACTACTTAAAAATTATCACAGGCCCCATATTGATGTCCCCATATTATATTTCCATTCAGGTAAATAGTGACCAAGCAATGAAATAGTTCCCTTAAACCAGGTACTATATATACCCGTTTTCCTACTGCAAAACATAGACTGGCTCACACATGTTCAATTTCCCTTGAGCCATATAGTAACCCATTCATATTCAATGTGCATATGACCGACTATCAGGGAAGGTGGGTATGTACATTTATCCTATTTCTCCTGAATTTATGTACAGCACTAAGGTCTTTTGCTTCCGCTGACTCGTTATCTTCATGGTGCTCCTTACCATGGTTCCACCTATGCAGATATTGTAAGATTAGACCTACTGCAGAGGCTTACTTTCTTTGCAGATTTAGCAATTACAAGCTCAGCATAATGTCTCCGTTGGAACTTAATAGTTTACATGCACCTTTATTGGTAATAATACTACAGATTGACAGTTACCTACGCTGATGCAGCTCGCCAGCTGCTGACACGTTTGTGTCTGTCGATGCTCCTAATTCTACAATTACGTCTCCAGCTCTCTTGTTACAGTAGCTTCACCATTTTTAATTCAAAACATACTTACTTGAGGTCTTAGATTTAAAATTAGTATATATAGCTCTGTACATACTACCTTGTGCAACTCCTAAGCTGCAGAATATTCCACCCAGGCAGATGTATCGGGTTCCTCATTGTGTGCTACTTAACTTTCCTGCTTTTATATAATTTATTTACTTTATAAATTTCCTGTAGATCACCTTTTAAGTGCATGTCAGTAAGCCATTTGCACTCTTAGGGTTATCTCCCTGTTGGAACTGCATACACAAATGCAACTTCATTGCTACGTGCAGCTCAGTATTTAGCTGCACTGGTGCAGCTCCTTAGCCAATTTTCCCAAAGGGAGGGGGGATCATTTCATGCTACTTCATTATCTTGCCCCAATACTACATGTACCTCTACAGTTCATAAGTCAGTTAAAGTTGTTCACTTTTTATAGTGCATCTCGTTAGTAGGTTGCATACTTAGAGTTAATGTACCTGATGCAACTCCATAGCTAGTTTCACATTGATTTGTATGTTCAACTCCATTACTGGTTCCACTCTATTATTCTGTATTGGTTCCTAGTATATATATATGTATTTTTGATTTGTTGTTGCATGTTTACAAGCTAATTAGGTGTGTCTAATTTTCTGATTGCATGCTACATTTGCTCCCAGTATATGTCAAAGCTATAAAATAGACTTATATATCATATAATTATCCTAAAAATAAACACTTTAGCAATCTTTTCTCAGTCGTATATTGTGTGAATTGTATTCTATACTATTATTCATAATTTGCTTTACCTACTTATCTATATATTTCTCATCCAACCATAGCCCTACCACCCATCCCACACAGTAATTTCCAAGATCGTTTTCAGTTCTTTAATGAATTTAGGGTTTCTTTAATCTCATTAAAATTTAGTAAATTGCTATATTTAACCAGTGTTCGTTTCATCCATCCATTATTTTATGCAAATACACATGTGTATATTTTCGATTCGCTATCCGTCTATTTTTCTCCGGGTGAGGCGGCAACAAATATTCTACGATAATCTTGGGAGGCTTACAAAATAAGCTATCAAATACCAAAAATGTGGATACTTCTACTTGCATTGCCTAGGGAGACAAACTTTGCACAAATGCTGGCGTACATGCTGCTACCTAATTTAATGTCCACTGCATCAATTGTTTGCAATTTTTCTGAAAGCTTTTATCACAAAGTAAATATAAATAATTATTTGAATTCTTTGCTTGTAAAATCACAGTTTAATTAATTGCGCGTAAACAATTTACCGTGATATTATATTTCTTTTGGAACACAAGTTTACTGAACATGAATTTATCGATTTGTTTCTAAGAAAACTAGCCCCGTTTAAAGAACAAATTAAGATTGTTATTCAAATACATGTTGGGTTTTCTAATTGCCAGATGCAAATGCTTTACTTAGCAATTATTGTTATATTTAATATTTTTTTTATACTAGTTCTGATTTAAAATTGTACAAATACCAAACCCTTAACCATAAAACATGGACTGTTTTTCAAGAAAAAATTAAGCTTAGTACATCGGATTAACATTACCATTCTGTATGAGAGAAGAGATCCCACATCAGCTGACCAACACACTGTCTTACTGACCAGCACTCAAACCAACTCACACCCAAACTTATATTTAAATGTGTAAGGGAATGATATTAAATCAGGAGTAAAATCCGTAGGATTAAAACTTAAGGTTGGACAGACAATCATGCATTATTATCATCCAACGGTCAGCCTTTTACAAATCAAATAGAAGAAGTGATGTTTCGATTGCAGAATGCTGCATATTGACTATAAAAGTATATAAACTGAATACAGTAGCTGCTAGTGAAAAGAAGACACAACAATAGGAATATTTTCATTTTCCATACTGCATGTATAACTTGGTTCCGTATTCAACAAACCTCACAACTTGAAAGCACCATCAAATTCTTATTTTCATAACTTGCAATAAATAATCTAAGTAAAAGAGATTTAACATATTTAGATAAAAGGCATAATTAATTTGCAACAATTCACAAATACATGACATACAACAAAAGCATTTCTAGCATTAGTTAGCACTCTAGTTCTCTAGCTAATGAATCGGTGAATAAAGGATCTGCTTCTCTTTATTCATACAAATTTTGTATTCGGCTTTAAGACGTATTAATTATGTTTTCGATTTTATGTACGATGGCATTTTGTTAAATGGAAGAGGAGATGGTAATAATTACAAATAATATTTAGCTAATGTAGTAAACTATTAATTCTGCACCCATAAAGTATTACAGTAAATTATATTTGCATTTTATCAAACGTTTACTTTTTGATTGTTGCCATTACTGGTATTTTCGATTGTTTTCATATGATCGTCCCGAATTTTACTTGTATAATATTATCATTTTACACCAACAAACCGACATTCATGAACTCTCAACACCGAAGCAAATGTCTATCCCATATTTTAATTTTACCTACCCCTAACCCTCATACCAAAATCGAAATCGACTTAAACGTTGTTCATGCATTTTAGCTGCTAAATTATAGACAAATTCTGGAAAAAACTTAAATTTGGCTTAGGGACGCTTTTCAGCGCATGATAGACTATTCAGGTCAGTTTTATTGGTGGAGAAAGAAGCCGTGAAAACCCGGGGAAGATTCTTTGACCCAGGGGAAGCTACTGACAAGATTTTTCAGATGCCCACGTTGGTCGAATCGAGTGTCGACCTCGAATGGACTCAGTTAATATATGCAAATGATCTATAAAGGCGACCAATCAGCAACCCGAGGCCTTGCTGTAGCAGATTAACTACAGTTGGCAAGTACTGTAGTAGGCTTGTTTTTGAGATAAAGAACCAGAAAATGCACCAAGGGCATGCGAGGTTAAAACAATACTTGCGAACAAACACATTAGCTAACACAATAGAAAATCTAAGCCATATTTACTATAAAAGAGCCAGCTTTGAAGTCGAATTGTTTGAAATTTAGTGCCTGTAGGTAAGACATTTAAGAAAGATAATGTTTATCTACCTATCATCTAACTCTGATTGATGCTATTCATTTTATATATGATCAATGTATCATTTTTAAACGACTAGGGAAAACTCGGTATTGAAACATCTACGTTTATGACATGATATAGAAAATAGAATTCTCGAAGAATAAAATGGAGAACATCAGTGGTGAAAAACAAGCATGGTTTCAACAACGCCTTCCAATTTAATAAACTGTATGATTTCTATGGCAGTAGATTAACCAAGATAGGATCACTTTCTCTCTCTCTCCGCATATAAGAGCTAAGAAAAAGACACAATTTCACATCTGCGAAAACATTAGTAAACCTAACATATCTCACAACCAACTTGGGACGGACCATAGGTTTTGGTCCGGCGGTGACGATAGTTATATATCAATGTGTCACGTGTGCTCAGCGTTCAGTGGATAAGGACACTTACAGCTGCATAAATGCCAAACTCAAAAGTTATGAAACTGAAACATGATATTATAATACATATTAAACAATCCAATATATGATAGCAAAGACAGCATAGTAAATAATCTGTCAGGTAATACAATTGATCTAGCGAAGGAATCGGTCCTTCCTCTAATATATACATTTTATATGACAAACACAGTTACCTGATCTTCCCAAGCTCTCGGATGGTACCACTGTGAGAGGAAAGAAAACAAACTGGGCAGAAAATTTTATTTCCATATAAATCTTGTATTCTTAAAATAATCACTCGTTAGAAAAGCGGAACTTATCATTCAGCTATATGTTGAAACCCACTGCTATTCCTTTTTGAAAATGAAGCTAATGGATGAAATCATGAAAACATCAGCGTCAATATAGAAAAGACAAAGAAACATCATATCTCTTAATCTCATATTGTATATTTTCAAATGTAACTCTGTACGATGCAGGTTAAGTTTAAGTAACTTCCCCCACTCCACCAATCACTCACACAAAATATGAATAATTTGAAACAGACGTCAACTGTATAGATGAACAGACGAGTAAATTACCTTTCTTCCGCCATCGTTTCTTTATTTACAACAAAAGCCAAATGAACTCTGTGATATAGGAAGGAGAAAATAATATTTCATTCCTTTTCTTGGCAACTCCAATATTTTAAATATGAAATGCAAGAATGTTTGTCTTCACATGCTACGCAGATGTCATATAACATAGGAAGAAGAGGACACAGTTTCTGACATTTTCTTTGCGACTATATATAAACGTTCAGATTTAGACAACCACCAGGAAAGATTAGAAACATGCGTCAGATCTATATCAAAGAAAATACCTTGTGATGTTGTTAAAATACTATTGGTTTTAACCAAGTATAGCACGAGTATTGGCCATGCGGACTCCTCTTGTATAGCCATCATTGTCGTTTATATTTCAACCACTGACATCTAGACCGTTCCAAATGATACAAACTATAATTCCTTTATTTCAAAAATATTTTATCTGAAAAATGTTGCTACTTTTAGCCCATATTCTTCGTTTGATATGAACAAACTTCTGACTTGTAACTATACATGCTATATGGAATAGTAAAAGTCACAGAATTAATTAATTTTGCCCAATATTACATCATAGATAACGACAGTAACGACAACAATTCGTGGATGCTAAACATAGGGAGAATGTGATTAAATATTGCAGTTATAATAAAAGAGTGCATCTGAAAAGTGTGTTACCTATCATGATCTCTCTTTTTCTCGTACTGGCAGCTACAAAAGTAATCTTAATATGGGATTTTTGAGGAGCATATATCTGAAATCGATCAGGCTTTGTATCGCGTCTTCATTAAAGATGGAATCGCACATACTTGCTGTGCCTAGAGTTTACTCATGAAATCCATGTTTCATACGTTAAATTACGAACAAATCTTAACATGTTGGTTGACTTGATATGTTGTGGACAAAGTGACCTAAGGGGACGTGAAGTTGAAAACTAGAAACTCGGCTGTTCCAGAAACAACCATAAGATACATGCATAAAACACTGAACTATAAGACAATATGCATAATAGTTTTGGGCAAACGATTTCAAGGAAAATTGTCATGGTGTCACTAAGGGTCAATCTGTAATGCACGTACTGGATCCTGTCTATGAAACAGAGACGTTCCTCTCTAACAAGACTTCATCTTTCATTTAAAGAAAAGAAAAACAAATATATGGTATAGGGTTCATATGACACTGCCATTTGAGAAAGGCTATGCATTCGTGTACATCTTTGGTCACTTTATCCGAGCAAAGAACTCCAACTAAGCCGTAAATATCAAAGTTTAAAAATATTTTTAACCTTGTGATCTCACATTTATCCTTATTTAGACTCAAGGTGCCAACAGTGTTTCAAACATACTGTTGTGCACACACAGGAATTCATATTCTTGCATATAAAGAAGGGTGTCGCGAGGTCTTTACTTACATTTGCGTCGTAGTTATTTCACATTGTCAAGTGAAATTTTGATTTCACAGTGTACTTATTTTTCTCAGCCGGAAAGAGAGTTTTTAAGCTCGCATGAAATATGGTACAACTTCACTGAATAAAAATAAAGAATTTGCTTTGCATTGTTTCGTCCTTGAATGGTTTATAAAGCTCAAAAGTGCTGTGGATCGTTCGTTTGTTTAATTCCACAGCGAAGTTAGATCACAAAGGTTCAGTGTCCTTCACAATTGCCGCGGGAAAAAGGTTCTACTTAGCAAATCGTGCATGCGAGTTAATTTTATACGATCACTTGCTAAGCACATCTCATTAATATATAAAACAAAAGAACCACTTCTTAAAGAAAGTAATAATTGGATAAATTAAAGGTGGTTAAGTTTAGCACACATTAATATATAAAACAAATAACAATTTCTGAAGAAAAAATAATGAAAAATTAGAGATTAAAATTAAAACAATAACCATGCAATACAATTATATGGTTTGAGAACAGCTCAGTTTACAAAATCGAAAGAGTCTAATCAGATTAAACCCGGCTAATCATGTACAAATGTTGAAAATTTCGATATTAGGTATATTACTTACCCCAGTTCATTCAGTGCTTCTCTGAAAGCGGAAATTTACATTGCAATAAATATCCATGTTTAACGTTAAATATATCGGAGTAAGGGCTATACCTAAAATAATGTTAAGATTTTGTATTGTTCAGATAACATAGCCAAATTAAAGTAATGAAGTATAATTCAGCAAGCCATCCTATGAACGTTTCATAGACGACGTATTCATACATTTTATGAAAAAGACGAAATTAATGAAAACAATATTTGAAATATTTCTCCAGTACGGTGAGAAAATTTAAAAGGTACACTGTTATATTTTCAACGATAGCAATTGTCAACTGTTTTTACTGCTTCTTGCTGAGAGTAAATAATTGTACCTACTCATTTGTTGGTGAGTAAATACGATAACTATGTTAATAATAATGGAAAACTAATTAATCATAAGTAAGTGTGCGATATTAACCATCTGACGACTTTGTTTCAGACGATTTTATTTATATTCTTTAGCTACTAGCAACAAATTATTAGAAAGATTATTTCTCTAGTTGATATGGAAATTACTTACCTGCGAATTATAATTTGGTTGACACCCTAATCGTCTCAAATACACTAATAGCAGTAGCTTAATATTCAGGCACATTCATGATGATACAACAAAAGTCCTATGGATTTAATGTAAGGCGGATAGGACGTCCATGATTAACTCTCATTAGGAACCACAAAATGCACAATAATAAAGTTCTTTGTTCTAGAACACCCTCAGGATGAGGTAATCCAACATTGGTTTGATTATATAACAAGAAATTCATAAGGATACACGTGTGCTGGCGATATTCATCTGCTGATGACCTTGTTCAGACGACTTCATTTACTTTCTTCAACTGCTACTTCCGTTTGTTTGAATGAGAATTTAAACAGAAGAAAACGGAAGGCTGGATAAGAAACTTATCTTATGCTATCTGCTATACCATAAAGCTGAATTGTGCTTATCAAGGAGAGTAAAGTCTATTTCAGAGGGATATTTCACAAGGAATACCATTTGCATTTACCTCCTCACCTGAATAATTCATTTTAATTGGCATGCAAGGTTTCTGAATAATATGTCGCAATATCAATATGATATATATTAAGAGGTAGAATAATAAAGGCCGAGCATTACAACAAGCATTTTCGTTTCGAGCAGATAAGTGCTGTCAGCAAATAGTCGATACAGTGTATAATTAAGCCACTGAGCGCACGCATTTTATTAATTCCAAAACATAAACAATCAATTAAGCAAATACACAAAATACTTTTGTAAGTAGTGACAATGTCTTGGAAATGCTGTAACTACATAGGAAACAAACATCACTGAGTTAGAATGGACAGTTTTTAAAACTCCTTTCTCTATCCTTATGTTTCATTTGTGTTTGGGGCAATCAAGACAATATGAAATTGTTACACTATCCATCATTTTACCATAAGGTGAAAAGAGACGGATAGATAGACAGACTGAGTGTGAAACGGAAACAACGAGTTTAATTGTAAACATCTTTCCCTAATCCTTAAATACATTAGATGAGTTCAATCATTGGTCCATCATAACAAAGTGAATGTGAATTTCAAATGACAACTGTAGAAACCTTATATGAAATATGGTCATTTTAAATCAACCTGTGTAAATTAGTGCTCATCCATAAGTCGGCATTCAAGGGTAAATGATCACTAATCCACCTTTGATACCTTTGAACCGGATTTTCTGGTTCATAATCACATAAATCCACCATAGCTGCACAAAAAATTGTAAATCGGGAATGAGAGAATCACGAAAAAATCTGCAAATGTTTCACGACAATTAAACGCCTTATCTTTCGCTAAGATAATTAAGAGCAGGAAAATGTAGTGGCCATAGTTTTTTATTAATCATTGGTGAAACAATATAAAGTCACACACCTCGTAACAATTTTTCTCCTTTAATAATTAATGCCAAAAACTGTCAACTATTCCCATAACCTGCCGGTCTAAACCATGTGCATCTATCAATTGTAATACTGGTACTTACTTAATCTCGGTATCCATAATATCAATGTTGATATTGTTTCTCCTTCTATCTTGTTAAAATCTGAAACGATATTATGCAAAGTTTTTAAAGTCACGTGAATGAAATGTGTCCGGCAGAATTATTTGGAGCAGTCCTACAACCTATATAGTACATAAACTTACATGCATGGCTTTAACCGTCTAAGTACATCCTAACTTGTGTTTTAGGAAAAAAAAAGTGTTACAATGGAGGCAAGTAGTATTCAATAAAACAATGAATTTGGCATAATTTAGACCACGACACATTTCGGGAATTCTTCTTGGTTGAACGATCATATGTGCTCTGCAACAATCCACTTCTCAAGAAAAGTATTTTTGTATAATTACTGTGACCTTGAATGTAAGACATTTCCTGGATTATAAACTTAAAAAAGATTACTCATTTGTTAAAAGCCAATATATAACTAAAATATAATATATTGGTAAAAGGAGAATATTGGCGAAGACGGTAAAGCTTACGTATGAATCAACCAATGAGAAAACATACAAATTTACAGATGGACTTATCACGAAAACCAGCTACAAAGAAAGTAATGATTGTGACCTAACTGGGCAACTCAGAGGTCCTCAAAATCGTGTATATTTTAAATCAAAATATCCAGCACATAATCTACTCTCTATTTATAATTTTCTTTATACGAGCAATCCAGTTAAAGAAGAATTCATGTTGTGTTTAGTAAGGATCTTAAACCAGCTAGATTTGTCAAAGTAGTCCAAATCCTAAAGACATTTTGTAAATAAAAAATTTGATTTATGGATATTTATCGGTATATGAGCCAGTCCTTCCATCAAGTTGATAAATATCTAGATGATGTTAAATTTATAGAAAAATATTATTTAGAACTGAACATATTGAGGAAACAATTGAGACAAAAAGTATGAAAAAGTAACATTTAAGGGAAAATCTCGAGCTAAATGTTTTGAAGGCAAACATTTGACCATAACAGAATAAGCACTCTTTCAATGGTTTAATGAAAATAAATTATCATAAAATGAGAATTTCATTCAAGCCTCACTAAGACAGTGATCAGCAAAAATGATTATCAATACGTAAAGGAAGACATGCAGCATCCTAAACTAAAATCGCACAGTGATCTTAACGCCTGCTACGTAAAGAAATATACTTAAATGTTAAGTGATAGCATTTAACAAGACAAATCTGTTACGATTAAATAATAACAAACTAGAACCAGCACATTATTTCATCATACAGGAATTAGCGCATGACGCTATTTTGATATGATTCCGAATATATATGCTGAAACAGTCATGAGTATGATGTTATATCATGTTGATTTATTTTTAAACTTCATCTGCTTCTGTTGTCACTTTTTATTCTCTTCCAGTATACTGATTCACAATTATTAATTTATTATCACCTTGTTCACTCCATTTGATTATATCTCTAAATTTATAGTCCTCTAAAGTCTTGCTTAGTCAGACCTCAACACGCCCCTGTACACTCTTTACTATCTACATAATATATTTCTGTCGGATCTGCTAGCTTTGAGATACAGTTGGTGTTCAGATTTACGTTATGGTTTTTCTCCTCTTTATCCAAGGATATCAGGAATAAAATCACTAATGCTTGATTTATATAATATTTTAATATAAAACGACATGCGCTTACCTCTTTTTGCGACAAAAAACGTTATTATCGTATCGTAAAAATCTGTTTTCCTTATCCATCTTTAATGGTGATAATTTTCGTGTTATGATATCGATTTGTAATTATGAATATGGACTATTAGCATACTGTAAAGCAAAACACATCTTGACAATTTTTTAAAAGCGGGAACGATTCTCAGAGACTTGAATTAAACATGGAAGACTATACATAAGTTACACTAATGTAATTTATGTTGTGGTTTACTTGCTAAAGGAAGATAGATCCCGTTTTAGGTTTCAAAGATCTTCAAACTGTTTATTATTCAGCAGGTATCGATACCTCTGTTTAATAAATCTTTTCTAGTTAGAATTCCAGGTAACTATAAATACTTTTCAGTTTTTATTCGTTATTACTAAAAGTGTGTAGTGTCATTTCTGGCATTCTCTATCTATGCTCTCTTTGCTGTCGGTATTAACTGTTATTCTCTCTTCGACTTCGTTCAGTATGTAATATAATAAAACCTCAGTTAATTATTGGGGTATAAACGGTGTTTACCAAATGATAGGTAAACGTACGATACAGATTACTATAAAGGATAAACGAAACATGATGACAGCACATAACTATAGCTACACACAGAAGTGGAAGTTATTGGCTGTACCTAACAGGTTGGAAAAAGGAAAATAATATATGCTATCTTCAACAACCTACATTTTACAGCAACATACTGAAAATATACACGATGACACTGTAAGCAAACTTACCGATAAGAAGTGCAATCTGTCAAGTGGCAAGAGTTCATGATCAATACGAAATACATATAATTAACACAAACGAGCCATGTAGCCAGTAAGTAAAAGTAGCATAAATATTAATTTATGAATACTACGAAAGAAGTTGACGGCATATCGTGGGTAGGGTACTAGTGTCTAAAAGAATAAAAATAGGTTCTGCGCGATGTGGTCTAGGATTTTTGGGGGGAATGAGACCGAGCGAAGTGGATGTGGAGTGGCCGAGAGTTTGGTGAAGAAAGGTTAGGCTGGTAAGTGAAGTTTTAGTTACTATTCATTTTATCTCATCTCGTTCACTTCTGACTTCCGTTTTCTTGCCGTTAGGGTCAGCGTGTTGTACAAACGCACAATGCAGTTACTTGTGATTTCCACGAGGAAACAGGATACCATTGAAGCTAAGTAACATGACACACAGATAAATAATTATATTGATGCCAGTCTTGCTGCGCATGCGAGGTCAGCGATGTATGAAGCATTTGTATCTCAAGCGGAGGATTCTGAAAGTGTAGCGCCTGGTGTGGCATTTTAACACTCTCCAATCCTCTTGGAGTGCTTATAGTCTTTCTCATCGAGTCCTTCTCTTGTGAGATCTCTACAGAAGATCTCCGCAGGCGTTAAGTGGCTTTTTTTCATCTGCTTTAGTGGTAAGAAGGTCAGTATTGTGCTTTATGTACCAACTCGTTTTAAAAATTGTCTACTGAAACATGTTGGCGCCCGGATTATCCAGGCTACGCCTCATCAACTGGCAGCTGTCAATAAGTTGTAGTTGCCCCAGTGATATTGTTATTCATTTTTCGATGTTATTGGCACGGGTAGTTCCGTTTTCACTGAAGCCGATCCGTTGTATTTATTGATTAGATGAACGTCGTAGCCGAGTAAGTTATGCAGCACAAATGGTACCTTAATTTTTTTCTCGGTATATGCGCAGCTTGAGGTTGCATATTGACTGTAATGACCGCAAATTTGGAAGTATTTCGCCTACTGTAAGACCTTACTTTCTTCTCCTTACATGGAGATTGCAGCCCGACTAGGACGCACCTACCAAATCTCCACCATCTTGTATTCAAGGCTCTGAATGAAGGTGGCGACGTCCTCCTGATAACACCGGCTCAGTTCCTTGTATAATCCATGGAAACAGACGAATATGCAGTAGAAGGACCTAGTCAGCAATTTATTGCATGTTGCTTTTATCCATATTGTCAGCAGGATCTTCCACGCACGTTCAATGCCTTAGAACTCGCATAAATGATGTAGTAAACGCCAATCAGTTGGAGGTGGTACTGAAAAGGTGAGATGTTCCTGCCTGGGTCGGGCAATGTGACGCACTGCGGTTTTAGTTTTTAGTGCTGGCTTCCAACAGGTTAGCTCCGCTGAAGGCGTGGATGCATTGGCAGTAGACCTGATTGTTATTATTATTTTTGATTTGATTAAAAACCAAATCGGCTTAGGTAATTTATTCAAAGGCAGCGGGTTGTTTCTACCGTCAGCAAGCAGAAATGGGTCGACCTCGAATGACACTTCATTTTTGCTGACATGTAATGGGTTCTTGCTCTTTTCCCAGCCAAGGACGTCAACTGGAATTTCCGCGTTGCCATAATACAACTTGACAGTTTTTGCTGGCCTTCACCGGAAAGCCAATGCTGGCAAACTGTAGGTTTCACAGGTTCTGAATATACTTGCCTTGTGGAATAACGTGACTTTTTTCTGCTGAGTATAGAATCGAGAGAATAGCTCACTCGAAACACTCGATACTGACACACACCTAGATGGAATAACTCACTCCTCATAAATACCATCCGGATCCATCGCGTATGAAATATTGAGCAGATGGATTGCGGAATTCGTTTGGGCACTTTAATGGTTATTACTACCTCAGATTCGTCATATACGACGTTTTGCTGTTGTGCCTTACCTATCTCAAGCTATGCCGTCCACAGGAGGCAAATGTTCAGGTGTACCCTGTATTACCCATTGATGACGTCCCGTAAACTATGCGCATTGGCATTAGGAAATCCAAAACGTCACCTTCTAGCCTGCAATTTTCTGACACAGCTGCTTAGTCCTGAGCCTAGGATACTGAACGGTGTGTTGGATTAGATCAGTAGTCACAATAGCCAGCTTGTTTTGATACTACTCTGCCCAGGCTGGATACTATTCTTCTGGCTGTCCGACTTTGCGCATTGTAACCAGGACAGGAAGCATAGCCTCTAAAGTATGCCATATTTATACCATAACACTGGACAGCACGGTTTTTACCACTCACGTATTTACTACAAGGTTTAAGCTAAGCTCGCTTGTTTTTGCCAAACTATACCATTCTCAAACTGAATAGTCTTTCTCTCACATATTTAAAATAACTCATTTGGTTAGAGACGACCTGCGGTTGGAGGGAGCAAAGGGGGTGGGGTGGTGTTGGCTTATAGGGAGCTGAATATTGCAAATCAAGACTTTAACTGCTTACTAAAGTTTGAAGAATATCTGAGTAGTAATGAAAAAACCATGTCTAAAGCATCAGAACCAGAGGTACCCAGTAATTCTGATCAAAAGTGCATCGTTTTTAGGAAGGAAGTGGCCAAACTAATTTTTCGCTGTGTGGCACACAAGCATGTGTATTAACAATATTCATCTCTGACAGACTTGATGTAAACATCATCCATAACCTCGTTTATTAAACTACTTCAAGCTGCGTCAGGGAAATTAAAATAACAAAACATAGGATCAAAAGATGGTGTATATTTACATTGCATTGGTCAGTTTCCGTTTTAAATGACATGGTGTATTGGTTCATGTAACGAAAGAGGAGTAATGAATGGATAATTTCATTTGTTTCTGTTCATTCTAATTTGGAACTAAAATATCTGTAGAGCAATAGTGTATTTGTTCAGATAGGTTTTGTATTCTTTGTCAGCAAGACGGAGCAAAATTACTTTTGGTATTGCCGTTGTTGGGAAGACCGCATAAATCTTCCATGAAAGTGTACTAGGAGAGTCTATTGGCTAAAACTAAAGTTTTAAAAGAAACAGATTACATTAATACAAAACATAATATATACCCTCATTGGGGATTGTAAGTTCTCAGAAACTATGTTTAATCTAGGTTTAATATATCACTATGTAAGAGCGGAACATTATGCGAAAAGTTCATTTAAATAATCGGGTTTTCTTTCTGTACGAGACAAAATCATAGGCAAGATAAGTATTTCCAAAATAACGAAAAAGGGTACATGAATCACAGTCAATTCAGTATTAGTGTACAAGAATGGGAAACCATACAAAAGCCTGAGGATGTACAGCGTTAGATATATTGGTTAAACAGCTTGAAATGACACTGCTGACAAGCATTTCAAGATATATAAAAATGTGTATGGGAAACATGATACATTTCACTTTGCACATATAAAGTGTTATGTATATTTAATTTGTAATAATTATTTGATTTTTTAATGATTATATCTTACATACATTTTTATTTTGTACTTGACCTTGTCCAAAAATTATGTTCATTTTGTGTACCTGACTAGGGGCATTAATTTATAAACAACATAATACATATAGCTGATATTTTTCTAAATGAGGCTTAACTATTCGGTTCATTATTTTTGAAGGTAAGCATCTTTATCTTAATCTGAATCTAGGACATTGTTATTTCCAATGAAAATACATGGTCTACCTGATGTTCTTTATTATAATTTTAGTAAAAGACCTTGCCTTGTTGACAACTTAGAACATCCTCATCTTGGTTCTTTGTTTGTATCCCAGCTATTTACATAATGTTGTTTACTTTAGAAATGACTCATTCTTGCATTATGATCTTTAGCACAATTAGTCCTATTGTTGTGTTCAGTATTTCATTTAAGTGTAATTATTGACTCAAAATATTATCCATTGGAAATACAAAGTGTTAATAAATAATATTCTTGAACAGAAACAATAATTTGGAATTAGAGTGAATTCAGAGAATAACATAGTTGGATTATATTATTGTTATACATAAAAGACTATTAGGGCATCGCTCCAATCCAGGTTGCTGGCACATTAGTATATTCTTGACTACAGGCACATCAAAACGTTCAGCACTGAAACTTATTTGGAATTCCACTGATATTCAAATAGAACTTATACATTTGGACTTGTGATAAACTTTCATGACTTTTGGGATTTAATTCACAATAGTGTAAGTTCTTTTCAAATTTTTACTTTGTTTTCTAGAAAAAGAAATTATTTGTTTAATTTTAGAAAACTTGTTGTCTTTCACTCTCCTATGTTTCTTAGTTTATGCCAATAAAGTCGTTACAACCGCAATATGTTTCATCTTCGGTTCTATCAGATCTTTGCAGCAAACAAGTATATACCCATACACGAACATAGATAACCGCTGAAACGTCAAGCTAAAACTTATTGTTTAACGTTCTAGACTGTCTTCATCCTGTAACAAACTCTTTACTGAGGATTTTTGAAACAAATATCCAAGATGAGTGTAAGTAAAATTGGTAGATAAGATAAAGATCTCAACACCATAAGCCATCTAAAGATATACACATGGCACGATGTCAGATGGCCTGTCAGCTATTCTCCAGACTTAAATGAGCATAATGTAACATGTAATTTGTCTTCGTTGAGGCACTCCAGATCATAAAAGTTCTTCAGTAGGTGGATCTAAAAGTATATCGATATTTATAAATGACACTGCGATTTACACGCCTTACAATTACGTAAAAACAGTATTCAGCATAAATGTCGTTGTTACACCTTTACCCATGGCAAAGATCAAATTTATCGGCATTTATTGTACGATACGATGAATCTCTACCTACCATATAAATTGTGTTATTATAGTATGGATTTTATAAGATGCGTAGATATGGTTCTTTAGAAAAGTTTTACGTAATTAATTTTAAAACTTTAAAAGTATAAAATTCTTGGGTTTTTTTAGTGCTTGTATATCAGTGCTACTGCGTGTTTGTTTTATCACCTGCCTCTTAACTATACCGTACATCTCTGTTGTAGTACACATCGGGTAAATATTTTATGCTGTACCCTCTCAAACGATACAACTAGGTGTGTTTTAATATTCAAAATGCATTTCATAACAATATGTATAAAGTATAATACTATACATTATAAGTGTATTAGTCTGGAATTTAATTTTATTTCTTCTTGATAAAAATCTATTTTCTTCCCAACTTTCCACCCAGAAAAGCAATACAATATCACCAGAGTGAGTTGCAGCGTATTTTCACACTAATTTCCTTATATCTATCTTAATAATACCAGATGTTAGAACCGCTCCGGTGGCCTAGTGGTTAGAGCGTCTGCCTCGGATGCGGGACATCGTGGGTTCGATCCTCGGCCGAGTCATACCAAAGACTTACAAAAATGGTACTAACAGCTGCCTCGCTTGGCGCTCGGTATTAAGAGGTTAGTGTTAGGACTGGTCGGCCTGGTGTCAGGATAATGTGACTGGGTGGGACATCATGCTACATGTCTGCGGCATGATGCCCCAGTGCTAGACATCACTATAAACTGCCACACTGCAGACATCGTAGCGATATGACTGAAAAAATTTTAAAGTTACGTTAAAAATCCAAATCACATCACATCACAACACCAGATGTTAGTTTTATATCATAAAATTGGCAAATATTAAAAATTACATCGATTTACTGCAGAATTGGGAAACTTTGAGTGACAAAATATAAGGAAACCTACAGCTATGCCATAACGACAGAATCATCAGTTAATTTGATCAGTCACCCGAGAAAAGTCATGCTGAGGATAATTTTCAACAGACTAAAGCCTCAAGCAGAGAAAATTATTGCTGAAGAGCAGGCAGGCTTCCGAGCAGGAAGGAGCACCACAGAACAAGTCTTCAATCTCAGACTCCTTTGCGAGAAATACCTTCAGCACCAGCAGAATCTATACCACGTCTTTATAAATTTCAAAAGGCCTTTAATAGGGTTTGGCATGCAGCCTTATGGGTAACTATGAGGAAGTACAACATCAGCTCAAACCTGGTGCAGGTTGTTGAGCACCTCTATGACAAAGCCACCAGTGCTGTCCTCATCAATGGCAGCAGAGGCGATTGGTTTCGAACAACAGTTAGATTCAGGCAGGGATGTATACTGTCACCTGCACTCTTCAACATTTTCCTGGAAAGGATCGTGGAGAATGCCTTGCATGATCACAAGGGCACCGTCGGCATCGGAATAAGAATAATCACAAACCTTTGCTTCGCAGATGATATTGATGGTTTAGCAGGAGATGAAAATGAACTGGCTGACTTGGTTGAACGCCTCGACACAACCTCCACAGCATATGGTATAGAGATTAGCGCCGAAAAAAAACAAACTGATGACAAACAACAGCAATGGCTCCAGTGCAGAAATAAAGTCAGCGGAAAGAAGCTGGAAAGAGTCAAAAGCTTTAAGTACGTGGGATCAATTATCACAGACGAGGGTTCCAAACCAGAACTACTTTGCAGGATTGCCCAGACGACAGCAACAATAACAAGGCTGAGACAAATATGGAAAGATACCAACATTGCTTTTGCTTCCAAAATAAGGCTGATGCGCTCAATTGTCATATCTATCGTTCTGTATGCTTGAGAAACATGGACTCTCACATCAGATCTACAAAGGATTCAAACCTTCGAAATGATATGCTACCACAAGATCATGGGCATCTCATACATTGACCATGTAACCAACGAAGAAGTCAATAACAGGATCCACTGTAAAAAAAAGCGCAAAATGAAGTGGTACGGTCATGTCTGAAGATCACCTGGACTAGCAAAAACAATCTTGCAAGGCACAGTGCGAGGGTGTAGAAGAAGAAGCAGACAGAAAAAGAGGTGGGAAGACAATATTAAGGAGTGGACAGGCATGGGATTTGGAGATTCCCAAAGGGCAGTAGAGAACAGGGAAAGATGGAGAGAATTGGTTGCAAAGTCAGCTGTGGTGCCCCAAAGACCTCTTGGGTTAAAGGATTAATGATGATGATGATTCAGATACATTTTTAGTCATGAATTCAAGTCACCATGTTATGTCAAGAAAGATCTATGATACCATTTGCATTATAAACGACATTCTTCTGATGTTGGCTTACATGAAAATCGTGGCAAAACTTGTAAATATGGCATTACAAGACGGCTTGTCAAGTAAACGGAGCCTTTGAAAGGTTAGTACTTTTCAAGCATCTTCCCAGGTTCTAAGATCTCACAAGTTCGTATTCGGTTCGTGCCGTCTGATCCATTGAGGATATTTTGGCAAAATTGTGCATACATTTGCATATATGTTATGACAAATGTCGCTATGAAAGAGATCTTTTTCAGATAGGCGGTTAGTAAACTTCACTCTTGGTACAAACTGTGTTAATGATAGTAAGCCTGGAATATTTACCATATTCAAATAAAAAATTTAAAAAAAAAGTATTCCGTCATATTATGACAAGACGATACTGCATATATAAAACAATGTTTTCTATGATAACACAATTTTATCACGTGATTTATAAAATAGACAACGTACTAACTTGGTGATACTTGCGTGTGTTATTCACGTCTTTGGAATGCATTTGTGTCATGATTATCTCTATACTATCTATAACACGTGGCTGCCAAATAGATTGTTCTGAGTTAAATCCATTTTCAAAATGTATTTGCCTTATACATATGTAACGCCGTATCCAGGCTATAACATTTTTGGGTCCTCCTGGCTAGCTTTTGATTAGAAAGAATAACACAAGACAATATAGAATAACATCGAAAGTATTTATTTGTAAATTACCTTAAGGACAAAAGCAGGTGAACTGCAACTACTGAACGTCAATACAGTTAAATATATTTGTATACTAGACTTATGTAAACCCGAGAATCACTGGAGGCAAAGGTGATGGACTCACGTGGGGGAAGGTGCAATGGTGCTTCAAATATAAATGCACCTTCTCCACCTCTGAGTGGATTTCAGAATATATTTGTAATGATTTATGTCACATAGAATTCTCGTTATGGAAGTACAAAAAATAATTTATTCACCCTGGGAAATACTTTTCTTCATCAAAATTATTGAACAAACACATTTATTGGAAATTTATTCTGGATTTCTAAATTGGAACATTATAAGTTGTGATTCAACGAGGAACTGTTGACTTTTCGTACAAATACTTCATCTAATGTCATCATCCTCCATCTTGAAACGTCGTCGGGATTCGAACCTGGATTAAAGCAGCAGAGAGGGAGAACCCTACAACTTTTTGCTCGAATCCGTGAGCAAAAATAAAGGTTCCTAGAGAGGCTGAAAAAACAAGGTCAATAACGTTAAACTGAAGCCTCTAACCGAGTATATTTCCATACGGTTGAGAACAGACAATAAATCGTCTGGGTTAGCTCATTTTTGTTATTCCATCGTTGACGTATTTTTTTCAAATTTTTATACGACTCGTTTACTCGCCGGGTCACTCAATTTTTGTCGTTCACCCTCTCTGCTGCTGTAATTAACCAAAGATTTTATCAAGACCTATACGACATCTAGATGTTGGGTCATGTAAATTTATTGTAATAAATCCGAACGGAACAGCTTGTGCTTTTGAAAAGAAGTTTTTAAACTTAATCATATCCATATCCCCTGAACGCCAAGTATAATAAATATTTTGTAAGGTATAATTATCTACTCCATTAAACACGACTAAAATATTGCAGTTATCTCTGATCACTTTTGGAATTTGTGTATATCGCTGAGTAACATAAATCACGTCAGACTTTTTATGTCTGCCTCTGGAAAATATCCGAGCTGGATTTGATTGTTTATCTAACATAATATCGTCATATACTACGAGGTTATTAATAAATCCATCTAGGTCATCTACAGATGGAGCTTCATCAATATCGGTGATAAAGTCAACAACATCATTGCCGTCTTCATTCAGCAATTTTGCATTTTCATTAAAATCTTTAAGTACTTCGTAACATCGTTGATCATCTACAGATGGTGCTACCAAATATAATTTATCCCACTTGAGCCATCGCATTATCAGATTAAGCAATAATTGTGTTTTGCCTATCCAGATGGGCCTATTATAATCATTCTGATAGTGCTGGATGGTGCTTTACTGGTTCTTGTTTTTGTGTCGCAGAAAAGTCAATTATATCCATATAATAAATAACATGAGTTTATATTGCGTTCGATGCAGAGCACCTACCCATACCACTGGATTAACAAAAATAACAACAAAAAATAAAGACGTGCAATTACAGGCAAATGTGTAAAATGTGGCACAAAAAAATATAAATTTATTTCTCTTGACTTGTCAGTCAACGGTGGAGATATCGCTGCTTCATTGGGGAAATTACCAGGAGTTCCATGGGCTAAATATCCGGGGAAAACACTTAACAGGATATAATTATTGTGGTCCTGGAACTCGACTTGATATCCGACTTGATGATCAAGATCACCAAGACCAGGAGAACATCCAATAAATAAGATTGATCAAGCGTGTCATGTTCATGATGTTGCGTATAAAAGCAAAGATTTACAACAACGGCATCTCGCAGATGTGAAATTGATTCATGCGTTAAATTCTATACCTAATAAATCTGTCAGAGAAAAACTCGCTAGTTTTCTAATAAATTCTGCTATGAAAGGTAAAATAATGTTAGGGGCTGGTAATTAATTATATAACTATTATAATGGAATCCATTTATTATAGCCCAAGAGGATATTGGAGAGGTAGAGCAGCGATTACTAAACTTGCTGAAGAAGTCTCACGTTCTGTTGCTGCAGCGTGGTTAGCACGACAGGCAATATGGCAAATTTTTCTACCACCACCTAAAAAATTTCAGTATGCACATTTTGATGTCAGCACCCCTAATGAAGTTCATCAAGCAGATATTTTATTTTTACCACACGATACTATTAAAATTGGTAGACGTCAATCACGCACATATAAATACGCATTGACTGTCGTTGACGTTGCAAGTAGATATAAAGAAGCGGAACCATTATCAACAAAGACAGCATCTGAAGTTGCATCTGCGTTTGAGCGAATTTATCAACGTGGTGGTTTACGATGGCCACAATTATTACAAGCTGATCCTGCAAAGAATTTCTTGGTGCAGTATCATCGTTGATGAAGAAACATAACGTTAAAATCAGACGAGGACACACTGAAATTCATCGTGATCAGGCAATCGTTGAACGATTTAATCGAACACTTGCTGAGCGGTTATTTGGATATCAATATGAGAAGGAAATATCCATTGACTTTAAGTCCGGGGAAAGATCTCGTGAATGGGTTGCAAGGTTACCAAGTGTGATAGCTGCGTTAAATAATGAAATTACTCGTACAACTTCCATGAAACCTTCTAATGCGATCACAAAAAAATATATACCAATACACCGACGTGAATCTTCCTCTCAACCAGTATTAGGTAATGTAACTGTAAGACATTTATCTGAACCTGGTGAACTTGAAGGTGGTAAACAAAGAGCAACTGATCCTATCTGGAGTGTGACTACACATACAATTTCTAGCGTGGTTAGATCCACAGGTAGACCTGCAATCTACAGACTAGATTCTACGGCTCCTCAACGTGGATTTGTACGTGAACAATTACAAGTAATTCCTAAAGACACACAATTACCACCACCTTCACTTATGTAAACTACGTCGATTACATTCAAGACATGTCAGCATCACATTATCACGTGTATGACCAAGATCACTATTAATTCTGTCTCCGGTAAATTGTCTTGGATTATTATTCGAATATTGCCATAACATATTACAGTTACAGCTTGCACAATGATTATTCTGTAGTTGTTTTAGTGTTATAATAAATTCAGTATCGATATCAAAGTCAAGCTTATTTTTTTTGTCACATTGCTTATAACCAGATAGTTTTTTTCTTATTACGTCATTGCTAACAGTTTGATCATTATTTTCTGTAAAATTCATAATAACCCTATGTAGTTGAGATAGTCTTCTAACTCGAGATACTGCAAGATAAACTAAATTTGACCATTCGATCCGATCATCTACAATCCAGACATTTGTATCAGAAATAGTTAATCCCTGTGATGAGTGAATCGTTATAGCGTATCCTAACGTCCATGGAGATTTACCCATACACAGCGCATTCTCAACAACATCAAGAGCAACCAAAACAATATCATTCAAGACAAGATTTTGTATCCCACCACCAGGAATTTCAACATCAATATTCTGTCGTCGAGTATCTGCTGGGCGATAACATAATGGTACAGGTAGATCTGAAAACTTTTCTTTATGTAACAGAAAAAATTTCTCTTGCAGTTCATCACGAACTATCTTTCTACTTGCGACTATCAAATCAGCAGGTCTCCATAAATTAAAAAAATCATTCATTGTAGTTTCTGGAATTACTTTACGCATTATCTCACATTGTATTTTATCTGGCTGTAGTCTGATTAACCTTTTAAATTCTTTCAGCGGTTCATCAATAGCTCTATGGTCATCATTTATTTCTTCATAATAATCTACATTATTCTTCAGCCATTCATGTGGAGATTGACCAATAAAGGGTGGTGGCTGACCATGATCGCCACACATTATTACAACAGTATTTTTAGTCAATAACCATTCAAGAAATGTTTTTAATATTTCTAACGGTACCGTGTCTATCTCGTCCCAGATAATATACTTGGGTATATATTTCTCACCCATTCGCTCAGGAGTCCATGTGTCTCCGCACCATCTGAAGAAACTATGATATGTACATGATTTTACTCCTCGTTCTTTTATTTCTCTGGCGAGTTTATGTGTCGGTGTCAAAACAATTATATCTGAATGGTTGTTCAGGAATAATTTAATCGCACGTGTTGTTTTACCTGAACTACCGCATCCGTTAAGATAAACAGTTTTATGTCTAGCCACAGGATCGTATACAGATGGTGCTGATGACTTTGATACTTGATTATTATTTTTGTAATATATTTCCTTAATTTCAACGTCGGCAGATTCAGAATAACTAAATATATTGTCTTGTTTTATTCTCCATGATCCCCATTCACCATTACCAAGTAGCGGTTTTAACAAATCTGTATATTTTTTATTTATATAAAATGAATCCGTAGCGACTCTGACAGCGTAACGAGGAAATCTATTTATCATAGACAGTAGATTTATCGAAACATAGGCTAGCATTGAAGATCTTAAATGAGTAAATTGCGGTGAGCCACCATCAATATAGCTCACAATTGTACCTAGTTTGGTTCCGTCTGATAAATAAGCATTACATCGGTTTATAAATGTGTTTTTTTCCGTTGTATCAGCGATTATAAAATCAAGTTCAGCATCGTCCATAATTAATCTTGTACAGTGTCGTTTATGGTCGTATGAACTACCTTGAGTAAAATTACCGATTATCTTTCTACCAAGATCTTTTGCAAATTTTTCATTATTTTCCTCTCTGCATTTATATATTTTAACAATATCGTTTTCGTTAAGATCAGGAAATTCTCTCCTGGCATCATCGATATTAAATCTATCCGGTTCTGGTAACCAAACTTGTTTCTGTGAACAATACGATATAATTGCCTCATTTACCTTTAGTAATGTTAAAATTTCAGCATCAAGCATATATCGTAATAGTACTATTGGAACCCAACATTTTTCTGAAAAATGTCTTCCAAACCAAGCATAAGTAATCGGATGGAGATTTTCTGTAAACTCAAATGATTCTATATAGACAAATCCGGTTAAGTCAAAATCTGGTAAGGATCCGTTTATCGCAACTCTGGTCATCTCGTGTGATGGATGTCCGAATCTCTTAAAGTATTCAGAACATTCTCCGTATCCAAGAAAACTTCCAGGATAACACGCTACCATATCAACGGAGATAACGTCGTTATACTTGTATTTAGTATTCCATAATCCACCGTGTCCATATTCTATACAACATTTCTGGACATCTTCAAGAAATTCCAATCGTGTCGGTTTCCATGAATTTTTTTCCTGAGTAAAGTGAGCAGCGACTGATGGAACTGTAAAACAATTATTCAGTATTTGTCTAACTTTGACATCGTCAGAAGTATATTCACGCCAAAGGCGTTATGCAAGATTTTTCATTTCTACATGAAGAGATTCTGCACGATAAATATCTCCACCAGGCCGTACAAACTGATCGTAATAATCATATTCTGAACTTTGAAATAACCAAACAGATACAGGGTCACTTTTACTGATATTTCTGATAAAATCAAATATATTACCATCATAAAATTTAACCGTTCTGTCTCGTGGAAATATTGTTACTGCCATAGTCCATGCATGTGCATTATGATCAATGATTGTTATAGTGTTTCCATTTTTTATATATTTCGGTTTGTACAAAATTTCTCCGGTTAGTGTTTTTACTGCTATTGGAAATCTTAATTTCTTCTCAAGCTCATCAACATATTTGATAGACGCTCCAGTATCTTTAACAGGTTCTGCCCACGTATTTATTTTTTTACGTCGTAAATCTGTTAAACCATTACCACGTATCGCGTTTGTGAAATGTTCTGTAACTCGTTCAGCTACACAGCTTATTCTTGATTCTGACAGCCTCATCGGTTTGAGATCCCCAACGTCAGGTTTATTATTCAGCGGATATATTGCATAGACAACCGCAGTCACAGGGTACTTCGTTCATAATATGGTTTGTCAATACCAGTGAGTACTCCGGGTTTGGATTTATTATTTAAGAGAACAATATTATTTCCCGACTGTTTGCGGACTGGATCACGCTTGTCACGAATAATCCAAGTATCGTCGTCTGTCCTTACAATAAATTTTATTAAAATAAAATATTTTTGAACATCAAGGTGGTTAATAATCATTCTTCCTCGTTTGTCATTCATTATAGTATCGACAATATTTCCGATCCTAAATGTTGACCACACATGAGCCGCACCATCGTCACGAAATTCCTTCTTGGCTTCACGGATACGTTTAGTTATATCCTTATTTGTTAAAGCCAGATCTTGCATCGAAGAACTGAATTTATATTCTGGTAGTCTGTCAAGATCAAATCTAGCCCCCGCTGACACTGCGGAAGGTTCAATTATTGATAATTCTTCCATTATAATTTTTAAGACAAATATTTAAATTGAATTTTAGTATATATATAATGATTCAAACAAAGAATCGATGTATTTGGCTCAAAATTGGATATACTTCTCCTTGTAACAGAGCATGCGTGAATGAATTCTGCTGCTACCATATGCAAAGCGTTAAAAATGGTAGTCTAGGACCAAAACCGTGTGTGCAATGTGGTGTTGGAGTCAGAGGAAAAACTCAGTTATGTGTAAAATGCGGCGGTAAAAATACAGAGAATTAAAACGATATTATGACAAAAAAAAATAATACTTTGACATTGTCAGGTAAATCTCCTATAAAAACCGTAGAAGATTATCTGGCCAGATTTCAAAACAATGATTTAAACAAATAATATTATATATATAAATGGAGCAAAACGAATTTGTAACGCATCCCATAATTAAAAATTATGAAGCGTCTCGAGATGGTGTAATCAGGCACTGTCGATTAAAAAAACCAGTCGGTAGTGTTAATAATACTGGTTATCTTAAATTCAATACCAGTGGAAATAAAAGTTATTTATCACATAAATTCATCTATGAATGTTATTTTGGATTGATTAAAAACGGATTTGTAATTGATCACATCAATGGTAATAAACTTGATAACTCCTTAAATAATTTACAAATTGTTACACAAAGTCAGAATTGCAAGTTTGGAAAAAATGGCGTTAATAATTATTGTAAGAACGCAAGAGTTATTAGGTCTGTAAATATACAGACAGGCCAAGAAATAACTTTTCCATCAATAAATGCAGCTGCCAAATATTTTGGTATCAATTCTGCTTCAGTAAAACATGTCGCAGATAATATACAAAGATCTACATATTCAATAAAATATGATCAGCTGATTATATTTCAGTATATCCCCACTGTGTCAGATAATGAAACGATATAACTCTGTAGGTGAGTCAATGGTATTTAAAATAACAAAAAACAAAACAAATAAATATTTCTTTTTTACTGTATAGTTCGACTCTGTCAATTTTGCCAAGGGTTTTGTTTAGCAATCACCACAGTCCCTGACTCCGTCAAGGGTCCACCTTCACTGTCGCTGCTCTCAGTGTCACCTTTGACAGAATCAAATAACATAATTTTTCTCAATTGCATTACACGATTGTCCACAATCTTTTTTCTTTCGTACTCGTGAGACAATTCGGATCTAATCTTTTCGATTGAACGTGCAAGAGGTGCAAATAGCTTCACCTGTGTGTCGTTTACCATTGCCAATGATTCTAACATAGATTGATAAATTAATTTCACGAATCTATAATTGGATGGCAATGTGTATTTATTCTCGAATTTTCGTTGTTGTAATGATTCAAAATCGCACATAATTTTCTGGGGATCAAGATTATCAGATATCTTTATTCCGTCATGTTTTAATTTTTCAATAGCAGAAAAAATATCATTAATATTTTCATAGTTCATTATATAATAAATATTTCTTTAAAATAAAAATAATAATCAGTTTCTAAATAATTCTGAATCAGATTATAAAAATAGTAGTCCCCATAACCCCATGTGAACCCCTAGATTGCCAAACAACATTCTAGCAGGCTCAGAAGGTCAGAGAGGGACTGTTTTTTGAGGACGGCACAAACACATAATTGTATGATTATGATTATATATACATATGATTATGATTATGGTTATGATTATATTTTTTGCAGACGGCACAAACATAAACTTATCCTAAACTTATCCTAATGGACGGTACAAACACATAAACTTATCCTAAACGTATCCTAATGTACGGTACAAACACATAAACTTATCCTAATGAACATATAATTGTATGATTATGATTATATATACATATGATTATGATTTTGATTATATTTTTTGCGGACGGCACAAACACATAATTGTATGATTATGGAAATGAATATATATAAATGGTGATGACGGGGGAATCTTGTCTACGTCCAACAGATTTTGTACACTCTCCCCCCCCCCATACAAAACCCCGGGGAATGCAAAAGTACACCCACCACAAGGGTGTATGATAGGAGAGTGTATTTTGTCTGTTGTGGATTTCGAGGAAATTCTCCGGGTTCCCCCAATTAATAGCATCTGTCGCCGAATGCAAGATAATATATCTTCAGCATTTTTGGAGACTCGAACATACAGAGAGTCTACACTAGTGGATCCCTACGCAAACGCCTTAACCACTCGGCTATCGACCTGTTATGAATATATATATATATATTCATAACAGGTATATAACTATTTACACTGTCTCACGCATGATAACTCTTGACTCGTATTTACTAATAGAATAAAATCACAATTATTGTAAAACTGCAGCGTAGATTTATTTCAATTTACAAACACACCTCATAAAATACGATAATTCTACACAACTGAATAGTACATTCAGATCAATATAACATGCCACACCTGTACATGCAGATATATAACATACCACAGCGTAGTGAATAAAATCAGTTATTGTAGAACTGTAGCATGAATTTATTTCGATTTTCAAACATACTTCATAAAATAATCGCACATTATCCTTTTCTATCACAAATTACTGCTCCAGTGGCAGCTAATTGCTTACAGAGAACAATTAAATCGCTAAATAATTGAAAGAAAACAAGATATCTTCGTGGTATTATAAATTGACGCAGCGACGAGGGAGATAATTGCTTAATTTACTATACAGAGAGTACAGAGTTATCTCGCTTCATTATATATACAATTGCCTCAACATAGGAATTGATTATTATTCAGATTTTAATGATTTTGAGTACTGTTTAACCCATCAGATTGAAGAAATCTAGCAAAATTTATTAATTTGATGGCGTATTTACACGACTAAATGAAAAATCTAGCAAAATTTAATAATTTGATGGGTAATTTAGCCCATCAGATTATGAAAAATCAGTAAAAAAAATTAAATATATTATTTCAGAATCAGATTATTTTTTTTTATTTTTATAATTTACTCAGACGCTCTACGATAACGTTCTATGAGCGTACATATAGATTAATATTTAGTGATTCTTGTCTTAGATCCAACAGGTGTCCCGCCTGGTCAGTAAACTTGAAATTTACCCTTGATAATAGCGGATTATGTACACGTAGATAAACTGGATTAATTGGCTCAGATACAATTAACCACCCAGGGGGCGCTTGAGGACTGAATGAATATAATATATATCCTTGTTGAGCTTGAGTGGATTTTTCAAGATCTACTTGATAGCTACCATCAATTACGTCACATACTAGATTGACTGCGATTGTTGATGTTATATTAACAATACCAGGTGAGATATGGCGGCCTCCACCGTGTGGATCATTATTATATTTAAGAATGGTTGGTGTAGGTATTAATTTTCTCCATGAATCACATATTCTCTTAAAATGTTCATCAATAAGATCATTAACTGATTTCTTTAGCTCTTCAGAGTTAAATCCCGGAATTACAAATGTTGGTAATTGTTCTTCTGTAATTCCATAATGTTTAAGAAATACTGTTTTAAATAAACGTTTAAGTGTAACACGCTGAATTGGGTCGTCTTCATTAACTATATAACCTAATACGTATTTATCCGTTGATGGATTTATTAAATGTTTTTCTCTGTTAACAATAACATTATTCATAAATTCTAAGTCTGAAGCAACTTGATTCAAATGTTGTATTGTTTCAATTATCTGATTTTTTAAATCATCGTTGTAGGAAATGTTAATGCTTCAAAATAAATTTCGTAGATTATTAAATACACGATCATGCTCAGATTTAATCGGATTAGCGTATGAATTAATTAATTCAACATCAAGTATTACTATTCTATTTTTTTACCACCAATTGTATCTGTAAAATAGGTTTCAATTTTATTAATAACTCTTTCTTCTCTTACCCATGGATAATCATTTTTTCGATATTCTGGAAGTTTTATAAATATTCTTTTATCTGTAACGAAATCAGATCGTTGTGGTTCAGGTGGTCCTTGATAAACTGGTGTAACTTCAGGCCAACCTAATACTGATCTGATTGAAGATTGATAAATATCTACAGAATAATCAGGATAATTTATTTCAATCGCTGCTGATAATGTTAGTTCGTAGGCAGTAATTGCTATTTTTGATTCTTTTCCTGTAATAAATTTAATTCTGCGTTGAAACTCATCATTAATCTGTTCTATTTGATAACTGCCCGTTGAAACTACTTGCCAATCAGGAGTTCCATCAGGCTTATTCTTATTAGCAAACACTAATGAATTATTAGCAATTCTTATTAGCAAACACTAATGAATTATTTGGTTATAGTCCACCAAATGGTTTTGATATAATATTTGGCCAGCTATAATAAACTCGTAATTGTGC
>JAECUM010036952.1:0-15131 GCA_016617855.1 Megalonaias nervosa
ATGGCGACTGTATACTAGGCGTTCTTTAATAATATCATCTGCTGTTGCAAATTGCCAAATGTCAAGGACTTTATCCAATTCTGAGCTGTCAACAGACGTTGATAATAATGAGTATCGTTCTATCGACTTCCGCTTTTCTTCATGAGATTTCGCAATAGATTCCAAGATTAATTTCAGATCCATCACACTATATGATCTCTTTAATTCATAAAATATTTAGTATACAAATATTTCTAGGTATATATATATATAGAAATACCATTCTCGAAAACTCTACTATGTGGCCATATGAGTGCGAAACATTGTTTTGGCAAAAGCCCTGTCTCGAACCGGATGATACCCCTGTTGAATAGATTAGTTCTTCACCAGCTAAAGAACATATGAATCGCTTTCGTACTATACCTGGTCGCTAGTGTGAACGGCGTTGGATGAGCCATGACTTCTTAACTTCTTAAAGCCTGCTTTGGTTGTGTTCATGTTGGAAGTTTAATTTGTCACGAGATTGTTTTGATATTAAATGTCAGTATGACCCCAAGTGCGTCATCCAAGCCCGAATATCAAACAGAGTGGCCATCCCTGTCACCAAACCTTTCCACAGCTATCTATACTTAGATTTATTATATATAAATAAGTACTATACTATACTTATAAGTTGATGGTTACTCCAATGTATACATTTGTGTGTTACTACAAATAGATTCCTTTCAAGTGAAATAACTCTGTGTAATAATTCAACGTTCAAGGTCAAGGGAAGTAACTCATATTTTCCAGATATTTCCACAATAAAGAGAAGTTAGCTACTCGCCACTCAAATTTTCTCCCAGCCTTTGCACAAATAAAAGACTGGTTATAACGAAAGTATTATGATAAAAGGGGAAGTCAGAAAATAACGATTTTCCCAAGACCGAATGAACGATAGAGAGTGCGAGGGAATAGTAAAGGAATGTTTTATTTCGGAGCCCCTTTATTATCCTACTAGTACTAAGCAAAGAAAGTAAAATTAACAAGGATACCCCTACCGAAGCGTAAACAACAAGGCACCTAACACCATCGCCTTGAGCTGTCGAGAACTGTAGTATACAGGAAGTTTACTGTCGGCGCGATCGGGTACGCAAGACATGCTAAAGCCCGGCTTGAATGGACAAGTCAGAAGGTCGAGGAATTGCCGCGTTCCATTGCCTCCGGCTATTCTAGCTCGTTCGACTGCGTTGGACTACTCTCATTGTTCATACGAAAGAGGGCGCTGAAGGCGCTGTACGCGCGAGATGCCTCGGGTCAGTGATGAATCGGTCGATGTTCTGCCCGACTTGTCTTGATACACGTACTAAAGAATCTATAGTACAAGTCACACTGATCATGTAAGGATTCAACAGCAACTATTTCAGTAATGGGTGACAATTTTTAGAATTTGATTCTACATACCTTTAAGTGGCAAGTATTCACTTCATTTGGACTCGTATACACCCATATTCCTTTGAAAGGTCATTATTTAGACGCCCAGAGAGGCGCATACGACAAAATCAATGTTAAAGTACGTATAGACATTTCTGGACTAAATGAACCTAAAGGTGTCATCCAGTACAATCTAGATTGAATGTCGCGCGCTGTGATGTCAGAATGTAATCTAAGCATACTGATAAACAAACTCGTACTACCCTCAACTGCGTCGAATCAACTCAACGCGCTCTTATTTTGACCCCAGGTTTAGTACATGACCACCATTGTAAAAGTTCATAGCTATAGACAATTTTCGTCTGGAAGTTTCTTGGTGACAGTTAAGGTGCAGAGTATTCAATAATCAGGACTGAATAGACTTTGGTTAAAGAAAATTAGTGTCAAAGTTTAAAATAACAATTTATATTTAATTTAAAATGAGTACATGTGCATACATGACCCATATGACTTGTACCATAATATGTACGCGAGTCATGGAAATCTTAAAGCGTAATGAAATTGAATGCCATCGGGGAGGCAGGGCGAGATCTTACACGTTGCGACCCGAAGACGGTGAACTACATATGAACAGGACGAAGCAATAGTACAGCCTGGTGAAGGTTGTACCTATTCTGATGTGCAAATCCAGCACCAATCTTGGATATATTGGCAAGAGACTATATGACCCATCACCATCTAGTTGCTGATCCCTTATGAAGTTTTCCTTGCACTTGTATCCAGTAAACCAAATGGATAGAGACCATACGGACTAACAACGTCAATATATTTTTACAATTAAGCATTAAATAGGTAAAAAGTCCGACTAGATCATTTGGAGTCGATAATCGAATGAGAGTAGAAATTGAGAACTGTGGGATGAACCCAATGTGTGGTTATATTGTCCGATATTGACTCTTATCAGAGACTAAAAAGATGATGCAGGCAGAAGGACCGAAGACAATAAAGTTCGAGAAGGAGTGTGTGATAACTCACCTGCCGAATCAACCATTCTTGAAACTGGATGGCGCAGTCAAGCATATAATACGCCTTTGCCGCACAAAAGGTAACCCCTGTGATATGCAGTGACTAGCAGGAGGGCCACTGTGGTGAGCACTGAAGCTTTCGGCGAGGGCCTGTGTAAGTATTGATGGTAGTAACAAATATTCAAGCTAAAATTTGAAGACTGAGATGGAGAAGGTTTCCATGTGTAAGACAGTTGAATAAAGGTCAATCAGTCTTGAGAGAAAAAAAAACTTCGTTCCGGAAGGCAATTGATGTTTTCTCTCTCCTTGCTCGAAAAGCAGTATCCATGAACTATTGAAAGGGAATCAGGTTAAGCCTGTGATTTTTAACCATACTGAGGGTAGGCTGCCTGGAGAAAGTGTATGTTGATGTACTGCCCAAGAAAATATTGGAATTTTGGGGGGGAAAACGGTTTATATAAAATAAATTTGCCTTCAAGTTATAAGGATTTTACAAATGTTATTTTGTCTCTTATTTTAGATAAATTTCACAGAATTTTCATATCCTTAAGTTGCATATTTTATCTTCTTGTATATCGTACCTATATTTATTTGGAAGGGTTTATCTTATGAAAATATATTTGTGCGATTCGTCATTTTTACATTCAAAACTTACCTTTAGTCGACACCATATAGCTAATATTGTGCTGATATGATGTGAAGCGCTACTGCATACTACATGCATATTTGTACCTATATAAAAAGAGAAAAAAAGACATTTTTAGCTACAGTATATATGCCATATACCCTTTTAATCTAATTTTATCTCCCGATCCATACATAAATTTAAACTTGCGATCATGCAATTTATTTCAAAACATTCATAAGATTTCCAAAGACTTTATGTTACAGATCACACCACAATTACGATACTTTTATCACAACAAGAAAATATATATTGTTTTCCTGCAGAATGTTGCACCTGACAATAGTTTAAAAAACTCAAATAAATAAAGCAAAGAAAGAAACAAAAACAACAACAAACTTTTAATATAAGATGTTAGTCTATGTTAAATGGTGTTCAATGCAGCTTTGTTTAATGGCTAATTTATATAAAATTAAGTTCAATATATATTTTCGTGTGTGACTTTAGTTTTCACAGTAAGATATAATTATAGGGCACAGTTTGTTTTTCATGTTGTAGGCACTTTAGATTCTTTTTAAATTATCCACTTTTATTATACAATTGCTATTTACGATATTCAACAATCTACATTTAGATATGTTTTTATTATTAGCCACATGCAAAGAAAAATACATTTATTTTTCAATCAGGCAACTAAATACTGAATTTGATGTAAATGGTATTCCAACAAGTCTTCAGAAAGAAACAATAAACTAAATAAAATCGATAAAATGTACAAATTTGTTTTTAACAATATTTTTTATAATTCTGTGTTAGGATCTAGGCATTATTGAGAAGAAAGAAAATAAAAGAATATGTCGGATGCTGGGACCTTTCATTTTGTATGTTTAGAAGTTACACGGATATGCTACTGCACCGCAAGCAATTTAGTAACCAGTAGGCTTTGAACTTTGTCCTCTAAGGTGAACAGGAGAACTCATTGGGTCATGTTTTCTATCGCTAGATTATGTTGAAGCACGTTCAAACTTTACTGCTCCCATCAAATGTAAAATGAAATGCACTACATTAAAAATTTCTTTTGTAGTGACACGATCGGTGTGCTATGTAAACCAATGCTGTCATTGAACTGTATCTGATTCGTCGTATGATACTGGTCATTGAACTCTTTACAGTTTCCCGGTCTATCATGTTTCAATTCCTTGCCATCTGACAACCGACGTCTAAATTTGACAATAATAGCACACTGATACAGTGACAAAATATGTATGTAAGTATTTAAGAACATACGAAATGTTTCTATCAGGATTTGTAGTCCTTTAAGGTTTCATATTTTGGGGAGCAATTATGAGAAATCGATGACGAAAACCGAATCGTGAAGAAATATATTAAATGTTGTTCTCCATACCGGAATAGTTCATTGTTTGATCACTGCACAGCAATTTTCAAATGTAGATCATTTGGCAGTGTCGAATTAGTAATGCATGGGTCGCGCGTTCTATACCTGCCCATACCGGCGTGTGTCGGGTGCCTTGGTGTGTCCTTGGGAAGGGCACGTAGCTTCTATTTCCTCGGCGTGATAGGGACAATAATGTGTTAAAAGTGTGGTTAAAAGAAACAAAAGCAAAGAGAAATGAATGGTATAACCACTAATTGTGTTGCTAATGTGTTGCGGCATTGTGAAACATGTCATCTTGGCACAAACAATCATCCATTCACATTTCGATAGGAAACAGATTTCTTAGCTCACCTGGCGGTCATTCCAAGTAAACTTTTTTCAGGGCTTTGCGACCTTCATCCGGCAGATGTTGTTCTTCCGTCCACTATGCCAGATCATTTTCTGGTAGCAATCCAACCTTCAATACACACGTGGCTGCCCGTTTTAAACGTTAAAAGGACATAATTCTCAGAAAAATATCTTTTCAATATGTGTCTATATGAACATATTTTCCACTGAATAAACACATTTCCATTAAGTATACTCACGTTCAAGAGATTTTAAACAATAGTGTTATTTTTAATCGCCATGAGATTTAACCCATGATATACAAGAGTGTACCGTGGGTATGTGAGAAAGCTTGCAGTAGCTTCTCGTGGGTCGGTAGTTCTTTCTGGGGTTTTCCTGAGTTCTTCCTCTACCATTTATACTGGCCACCATGTATGGCCTATCTTGTGCTGAAAAATGGCGTTAAACCCTACAACAACAACAACAACAACAACAAGAGTGTACCATATCAGACCTTTCTTGAAAATTTGGGGGGAACAGATTAGTTAAGGAACACTCTTGATCATATGCCATCCAAATGTTGTCACAGAATTGTGGCGACCCAGTTAACACCATGTCAGATGTTTTCATTAACATATCCAAATGTTGTCACAGAATTGTGGCGACCCAGTTAACACCATGTCAGATGTTTTCATTAACATATCCAAATGTTGTCACAGAATTGTGGCGACCCAGTTAACACCATGTCAGGTGTTTTCATTAACATATTCAAATGTTGTCACAGAATTGTGGTGACCCAGTTAACACATGTCAGATGTTTTTATTAACATATCCAAATGTTGTCACAGAATTGTGGCGACCCAGTTAACACCATGTCAGATATTTTCATTAACATATCCAAGGGCTCATTTTCAAAATATGCTTTAATAATTTGTAGCTAATACTAATAGGAGCATTCCAAAAGTAAAGATTTTGCTGTTCGTTGTACATGCTAGCGGTCGACCGACAACACTTTTTCAAGCTAATAAAATGCCAGATTTATAACATATATAAAGAATCTACATTTGTCTCCATTTATGACAAATGTAACTCTTTATGCATGCATATAAACTCTTGTGCCCCTCAGCAAGAGATTAATTGGACCGATTTTTTGCACGTGCAACTTTGATAATAACTGGGTTGAGCAGTTTACTTTTGTAACCGCGTAATATGTATAGAACTACTTTGCAGGATTGCCCAGACAACAGCAGCAATAACAAGGTTGAGACCAATATGGAAAAATACCAACATTGCTTTTGGTTCCAAAATAGGGCTGATGCGCTCAATTGTCATATCCATCTTTTTGCATGCTTGTGGAACATGGACGTTCACATCAGATCTACAATGAAGGATTCAAACCTTCGAAATGAGATGCTACCGCAAGATCTTGGGCATCTCATACATTGACCATGTAACCAATGAAGAAGTCCACAACAGGATCCAACGAGCCATCGGATCCTATGAAGACCTCTTGACTATTGTAAAAAAGCGCAAACTGAAGTGGTACGGTCATGTCTCAAGATCATCTGGACTGTCAAAACAATCTTGCAAGGCACAGTGTGAGGGTACAGAAGAAGAGGCAAACCGAAAAAGAGGTGGGAAGACAACATTAAGGAGTGGACAGGCATGAAATATGGAGATTCCCGAAGGGCAGTAGAGAACAGGGAAAGATGGAGCGAAATGGTTGTAAGGTCAACTGTGGTGCCCCAACGACCTCTTGGGTTAAGGAATTGATGATGATGATGATGATAAATATGTATAGAATCAGGTAGAGGAATTGTGCTTAATATTTTTGTACACCTGTTGTACAATATGCACTGAAATTTAGTCTCTTCCATGTAATAATAAATATTCATTTGCTTATGATTATAGTTAATCGCTAACATCGTAATTAATACCAAACTCATACATGATGTATTAGACGGTATTTGTTCTATCGCGTTTATTACATCAAACTTTGACATATTGCGACGAAACTATGACGTTGACAAGAATGGCATGGGAAAAATCACATTATTCATATAGACAATCAGATCTGCGAGGAGTGAATTTTGATACCAAAGTAATCATATTAACCGTACCCCAAATAATTCATCATAATTATTTTGCGATACGATTCAATAACTTTACAGACGGCATGAGGCTGGCGGTTTATGGCTATTACAGTTCAATATGTAATTCAGAAGTGTCATGATCCAGACGTCCGCGGAAAATTCAAGTCAGAAATTATCTACAACTTATTAGATTCCGATATAAGAAGCATTTTTTATTTTAGTTTATTTGACACTTGTAGCCTAATAGAGGTCATAAAGATGGGATAGTTTCAAGAAGAGTGATTTCCTTGAAAGAAGTATCCCCTTGTGTAAGTCCCTCTTTGATGCTAAAACTGCTCCCTTCCAGAGGGATACAATACTTTCACTTGACAATCTATAACTACCATATAACTTATCAACTATATAACGAATATAAATATATCCATAGGAACCTGTGGAAATATTTTTTTTTAAACTGAGGGCAAGTTGAATCTTCAATACGTGTCACATTAGCGAGTGACAGCCAAAGAAAACCATGAGGATTACCGCTGCTAATTCCTAGGTCTTGTCATCAAAAAGGTTGACATTTTCAAGAAAACGGATTATAATGGACTCCTTTTTGGTGATAATTTCTGTTAACACATATCTAAGTTGGATGGCTAAGGAATGAGAAAAATTCGGGATATATGACGAACGCAGGCTTTTATTCAAATAGATCTATTCATTCGCAAGAGTTAAAATAACAATGGTCCATCCGCAGATTTAGGATTAAAAATATGTTTGTTGAAAAAATGGTAAAAATACTGACATGATGATCCGCTTAATTCTAAGAGGGAAAACGATTTAAATATTTTAGAAGGACTTGCAAATGAATATAAATTGTATTGCTATAAGTTTTTGGAAAGTATGAGTGATGCGAATTTTTCTTTCTTTCTTTCTTTCTTTCTTTGAGCAATGTATTTAGCAAGTTTTAGAAAAAAAGAACACATCACTCAGTCAGACTCTTAACCTGACACAGTCAAAATATATCATATTATTGTATTCAAATTTCAATCACTAAAAATATTCTATAAAAATAAATCTTCAACAAAACGTACAACTTTTCTCTCTCACTCCATGATTTCCCTTTATATGTTAGAACCTAAGTTTTGAATCGACATTATATTAAAAAAACATTGTACGGACGTATCCTTAGACCTTAAACATATATACATGCAGAACTACCGACAGACAGGCGAACATACATACATACATACATACATACATACATACATACATACATACATACATACATACATACATACGTACGTACGTACGTACGTACGTACATACATACATACATACATACATACATACATACATACATATATTCATCGTGCAGAAAGATTTGGTTCATGTGAACAAATCTCCCCTTAGAATCTAAAAAAACTGAATCTACTAGAGGCGATTATTATTATTATTATTATTATTATTATTATTATTATTATTATTATTTCCTATAGTATGTAAAAGAAATAAAATAAAATATACTGTTCTCATTTTAACATGTAATCATTATATTGTAACACCGATTGTAAATAACAGACAACTTTGACAAAAAAGAATCATTTCTTTTTGATGCAATCAAAGATTTCAAGATAAACACAGATGTTAAACAATGATAATACAGTTTGAATTAAATGATTCTCGGAGTTCCTGGTTTTAACGATTTGCCTTCGTGTGGTGTATTTTTTTAATCAAATATGTATTTAAGTAGTTATAAGAGCCTTGATGGGTCCATAGGGGAATTCACATGACGTGATAAATGCATGTTTAACACCTCTCCTTTCATATTTTTCAATTTATAGACAAGACGATCACATCCACGTACTTGTCCAGTGACGCGAAACAATTCAGTTGTTCAGCTTGGTAAATAACATTTGTCAAAAATGCGTTTGTTTTTTTTTGTTGCGAAGCCAATCTCCGATCTTTAGCACTTCTTTCTTTTATGTAATGGTGACCTTTTCAGGGGTCACTTCTTCGGGCTCAAATCCGATGCTTCCATGGTACGATTGACTGTATGCGTTGACGCGCCCTGGTCACACGTCAATGTATTTAAGAGTATGTTGATGTGTACAATATCTCCACATACGTTCTTTAAAGATCTTAGTAATGTTTCAACAGCACGATGCAAAATTGTATTGCCCCCGTAACGAGAAACATGCGCAGGATTGTAGCAAATGCTACCTAAAAGTGTCTCCATGACGAGGTTGACTGTTTTGCAGATGCTGTTGCTGCTGCTCCTCCGTAGTAAGTTTCCCTCTGATAGATACTACTCTCAGGTTGACGTTCGTGTGATATTTTGGGGTATTGCGATGAGTTTTGGAATGTCCGATGAGCATTAGAAGTAGAAGTCATCAGTTGTTGGGTTTTGACTTTTTCTTGCTTTCTTTTTTCTTTTTCATTTTTTCTTCCGTTCTTTTATTTTCTTCTGGTGCAGAAGGTGTTGACATCATCTTTTTCATCTCGTCCGGGAGTAGGGACTGTGTCAACAAAGAAGCTGCGATCTTTCAAGGTATTGGAACAGACGGAGTTTGAAACACTTCCTGGTGTCTTCTTCCATTCCTTCGGCTGTCTGTCTTGGTAGATGTTTTGTGTTTAAAGTATCAATGTGGATAATAATCAAGACTCATCAAAAAAGGTAACGATAGCACGAAGAGCACCTTGCATATTCTAGGAAAGCTTAGTGTTTATAATCCCATCCGTGGATCTTCGCACCCCAACTGAATAACTGTAATTGGTCTCCTCGTTCCGAATAGACAAATCCGGCTATAGCTAACTAGTTGGTAATGGGTATTCAAGATTACTGGGCCATTATCTGAGCGTCTTTAGTCGAAATTCACTCACAATAGCCAAAGCTAGAGGCAATTGCTCTGATCTGTAGGGTATCTAGAATGTCATGCTAGTGCATTGATTGAGGAGTTCCATAGATAGTTGCACACAAGTCATTACTTTTATCAGTAACTCAGAAAGGTCATGCTGCATCGCGTTTGCCATTAGAGCGGTGTTGAACATAAGTGGCATCGCTTTCGATGGCAGATGAGCGGCAAGGTCGTGCTCAATCGCTGGTGTCACAGAGTGTTCTGGAAGTGGTATTTGTTTCTGAAACTCAGTTTGATAGACAATTTTCTAGAGGTCGACTTAAAACTGTAAACGTACAATTTTGTATGGATCCAAAGGTTTCATGCGAAAGTCTTGATCTTGTCCGGACTGTAAATCTTCTTTCAATACGTTAAAGGTAGTACTTTACTTGAACGATAATTGAGTGTCAGTGCTTTGATTTTATACTGGTATGCAATTGTTCATGTCAGTCTCTGTGCTAGTATCTGCCGCTTTTGGTGCAACCACTAGCAAAAGTCACAATAGTGTCTTCTGGGCTTTCTTCAGTCCATGCGCCAAAATGATCAGCTTAGATGTCTTGATGACGGCTACAAGGTCGATGAAATTATATACAACTGTCAGTGTTAAAGTAGAGGACTCGATCTCCGAAAAATTATAAGACGTCATACAATTTCAAACGGGCATTGGCGGTCACGACGGCTGCAATGATGACATTTCAGAAATCATGGGGAGTGCAAACTGTGTCGCGTCTTCATAATTCGCCTCGATCAAATCTTCACCAGTTAAAAGTGAGGACTTGTCAGATATTCCATCTTGAGTAATACCAGACGCTGCACCAATTCTCTACACAAACAATTTAACTTAACTAAGGCAAACGATCGTCCTGCTTCATTTTTTTTCCACGTAATCCAAAGTAATGCCTACTTTAGTTCGGTATCGTTCTATGAATGTCTCCTTGTCTTCTGGAGTCTGACAATAAGAAGGATAGCTCTGGGCAGATCCAGAGCGTGAAATAATTTGACTCTCAACCACATTTCCGTCAAAGTACATTATTCATCCTTGCGGTAACAAAATTGGTCCTGATTACAGATTTCAGCACACGTACATCATAAAGCAAACATCAGCTTTCCTTGGCAATGATGTGGTAAACAGGGTGGTACAAGTCCGTTATGTGGTATAAAACTTTGCATTTAATTTGCATTGACTAATGTGTTCCACGTCAACAGGGTAACCATCAGTAAAGCGAGCATATTGCACACGCAAAGATACAATGAACTCACATTGATACGTTTGATTTATTCTCCTTGCTCATACTACGTTTCCGTGGTAAACTCAAAGAAATGACTTTTCAGGTTTCCAAAAGCTGAGAAATTGCGAACCATAACTGTAGCTCATCGATGACAATTCCCGTTACGCTAGATAGCCTCTTCAATCCAAGTGTCATCGGTAGTGTCTAAAATCAGTTCAGCATAATCGGGAAGAAAGTGAGGCCCCCGAAAAATTTTGTTTTTGATCTGATCTTCCTTTAATTCTTCCTCAAATTCACTGTCATATTTCTGAAATTAGCATTGATGTTGAATGTTCACAACTTGGTCATTAAAATGCATAATGTTTCCTTCATAAATATGTGCCTTTGGATTATTGGTTCGAACAATATATCCATCATAAGAACCAACATGTATTCAATAATTTGGAATATAAATTTATTTCCCTAAAATACAAGGTGAAAGAATTAAATATAGCTTACAGTATGATATGAATTCCTAATATTCCTAAATGTTCTATAAATTCTAAGATAAGCCTGATATGCTCCAAAAGTATTCCGAACAAAAATTCTAATATGCTTTTGTGCTAACACCGCATAATAATCACCGTTTTAATATGCAAAAGTTTTTCTTCAATCAAGAATATTAAGTCCCAAAATTGTCCTTGAATGTTTCATATTAAATCCAAAGGCAATAACATATCCAAGTCTTTGAAGACTTTCACAATAAACCCGTATATAGTACTGTATGTTTACAAAGATTGTTCCAAACGCTGCAATTCCAAGGACCCGTTATCAATTTAAATAAATAAATCAAGACTCTCAATGTATCTCCTACAAGACTGGTATAATTCTCCATATGAGGAACGCAAGGTAAACATCTCTCAATATAAACACTTAATACACCGTAGAAAAATAATAATTGGTATTTCCAGAATTAATCATTTAATATTGTGAAATACTTTTTCATGATTAAGCCACCAACTGCTGTTCGAATTTGAATCCAATTACAAACTAGGGCGGTATGATCTCTCAGCAGTATACATGTCCTAATTTAATCACGAGATGTAATTTTGACCTCTATTCGGGTCCCTAGTGGCATAGTTGGGCCAAGTGATGTGTTTAATTGAAGTTGGTACACCAATCTTAAGATTGCATGAATGGAAATAGTGCTTCATATTATATATGTACTCTTCTTCTAGTATACAAACAATTCATATGATCTTAGAATTTAAAAAAATCATTAACTCTGTGACTTTAATAAAAATTATATTTTAAAAATAATATACATTATATAGGGTGCGCAGTCTCAAGAATTCGTAAACGCTTTCCTGTTGTTAAACGTGTTACATGATATGTTCTTCTTAACAAGATGGACTCAGATGTTCGCTTGAAAGTCTGGCAATGAATGCGTTCTTTTCTAACAGAAGTGAATGGTTTGAAATCGAATCAACCACAACATCTCTCTCCTCATTGAATATGTTGGTCTTGATTACATAATTCTTCGTCATATTTCTCACATTAGTAAGTATATCCAAGAAATCATGTGATAATGTTAATAGCATTGAAATAGTCTTGATGATGAAACACATGAATGAATTTTCCGTGTGAAAAATCGGATACTCGAAACAAGAACTACTTGAAGGTATACTTTAAACGTATAAAGACGAGCCACCACATCTTTCATTCTTTTGCATTTCAGGAATGCCACACATGGTATCTTTGGAAACGTCTGCTTTCTGCAAAAGGAGTTTTTTATTGTTTGGCTCCGTCCGATGTCGAATGGTCTCCCGTGATCTTTTCCATTCTGTGATATCATTCTTCTCGGCATATGTTCAACGAAGGCACGAACTAAGCACATCTGAACTTGTGAGTCCTCAATCTGGATAATATTGAGTTTGGAAGTGTGAATTTCATCCACTAATAACATTTTGTGTCGGCCATTACCCCTGGGGTGTGAAACATGGGTAATGTGAAGAGATGCTTTTCAATCGGTCATGTATAGCTCGTCTTTGGATTGTTGGTCATGTTGAATTTTATTGGTAAGTTTGCAAGGTGTTAATTCTACCCGTGTACTAAACCCGATCCAGACAGGAGACTTAAAACTATCGAGATTGATTGTGGGTCTCAGACGATCATGGCCGCTGGCTTAGTATTATCATTTCAGTGTCTCTAACAATTAATCCCACAAATCTCTAATACAACCTGCTGTTTATTTTGCTACTTGAGGCTTGAACTCTTTAAATGTCACCGTGTAGGTAAAAGCAGCCGTTCAAAATTTTCTGGAAGTTGTTTATGGGTCTCTCGAGTGTGAAAATAATCTTGGAAAGTTAATGAACGACTTTCTTTTATCGTTGCTTTTGTCTGTTTTGGTCTCGTATCAGAGGCTGAGTGTGTTGGTACAGGTTGACTCGTGTCATCTTCAAAATCACTGGCATGTATATGTACTAGCACTTTAGTTTAGCACATTACACAAAACCTCATATCGTCGTCGTCGTCTCTTACTTTCTTATTCATCCAGCCTTCAGACTGTGAAGACAGATCGAAGAGTCAAAACATATCTCCCCTCTCGCCAGATATTTAAAGAGTCATTCAAAAGTACACCACTTCCAATATGAGTAAGTACCACACCATTCAAGACACTTGCAATGTCTGCCTTGAGAACGGACGTTGCGCTCTATAATCTCCACAACGTCAAATAAAAATAAAGACAGGAGAAAAAAGAGACAAAAATAAGGATATACGTTATCAAGGTCAAAAAAGGACAATAGTTTTCAGAGTTCCCCATAGAAAAAAGAACAATGAGAAGGAGAAAGGAAAGGAGGAGTAACGTTTTTTTTTTTCAGAACCAGATGAAGAACTCATACCCGTCAGGAAATTCAAGAAGGCAAGAACAATAGAAAAAATTAAAGAAGAAACCATGCAGTAAAGAAATTCATAAAGATGATAGTAGAAGAAAACATGAAGAAATGAATTTTTTGGATGCTTTATGAAATTTTATTGTGATTCCTATTCAAGGAGATTATACCAAAGAAAAATTAAACTTAAGTGGGTCTTTGTATTCATTTGTTAAACTTAAGTGGGTCTTTGTATTCATTTGTTAAACTTAAGAGGGTCTTTGTATTCATTTATTCTCCTTTACTTTGGATAAGATACTTAAATAGAATCATACGCACACACTATTGAATCATGGCGAGATATTTAAGATTTACTTAATTTAGCAATCATCGAGTAGTATCTCTTTTCTAAATACAATTTGTGACCATAAAAACGCCGTTGACGTTACTTTTCTTTAATAACAAGAACACTTATGGATTTGACTTCATCAGGTTTAACTGTCTTAATCCCCTTCCACGGTCAAATCCTACCCCTCCTGTTAATGTTGCTTTTTTGGTAGTAATGGTAACTACTATTGGCATCTCAGGGGTGGTGAACTTCAATGTAGTGACAGAAGGTTTAAAATATTGAATCGTGAATGTCTCTTTCTCTTGGGTTGAGCTAACGAAGTATGATACATTTGTTTCCGATACTTTAACTCCTTCAAAAGGCCCTGTAAGAGAGAGACGGTTTCCAGTTCACTCCCTTTCTTCTGTTGTTCACAAATCAAATATTTCTTCTTCTTCTTCTTCTTCTTCTTCTTCTTCTTCTTCTTCTTCTTCTTTATTCTTCTTGTTGCTGTTGTTGAATGAATATTTCATCTGCTTCTTTTTGATGTTTCATAAAACTTTCCAATTCTTCCATTTACTTTCTTTCTGAAATCATCCACCAATGATAACGATGGAGAAGGATGTAAAGGTAGTTCTACAATCGTGAGCAAAACTTTCTGCGGAGATGACAGAAATTTGGTCAAAGCTAAATTGTAGTCAACCTCTTCTGGAATAAGAATGCTGGCTAAATCTGCGTTAGAAGTCGTAGATATCGTACTATCACTCTGCGTATACGATGTGTCCGCAGCAGGCGCACCCAATACATTGTCATCATTTTTTCAGCCATATTTATTGTATTCAGTTCCGCAGTGACAATGTGTAGGAACTCTCGTGTACATCTATAATATTCTTAATGACGTCTGATTGGAAGAGGGATCCCACGCTTTGACTGAATTTTGACGTTTTATTCACTGGAACAGTTCAATCCATTTTAATCTAGTCTT